>JAMKCH010059775.1:0-19463 GCA_023653785.1 Ophioderma brevispina | reverse complement strand
TTATCCACATTTCAACCAATTTTTTAACAAAATCTGTCAAGGATGCCATGTCCAATAATCCTACCTTAACAGAAAATCTGTTTTCAAAATGAAATGCAGAATGGATTTTGGCTTTTTCTAAACAGCAAACCTTTATCTTTGCACACTGTGTGTCTTTTCTCTCCCCCCCCCCCTTAAGTTCAATATTCTTAATGTGCTGGCATCTCTGAGAAAAAGATTAAAATTAATCATACCAGTAAAACCCCAAACTACATTGTATGTTGCAAAATTTTCCAAATTTTTATGACTCATAATTGCTTTGTTTCATTCGTATTTCCTAGTAAAGATTACCCCATCTCCTTCTCCTCCCCCTCCAACTAAACTTACCACTGTACTGAGTTTCTTCTTGCCATTTGTTGCTCTAAAAAGACATTTATGTTCAGCATGCTCAACAAAATCACCTTTTGAATCTCTTGGTTTTGGTTTGGTTTGTCCATAGTCTGAAGAGAAGGAAAACACTCATTTGATGAAGTCAAAGTGGTCTTGAAACACATTTTTTCAGGTTTTTTTCACATATTTCAATTTTCACTCACAAAACCTCCATACCTCAGGCTCCATACCCTGATAATAGAGGTGGGCTAGTGGACAAAAATATGGTACGTACGAAAGCTATAAATGCATGTTGAAACAATGACAACAAATTTTTGTAATGATAAGTTCCATGTAGGAGGCACTTATCATTTCAATACTGCATCTACAGGTACCCGTAGTAGTAGACTTTCAGCCATTCATTTGTCCCACTATATTTCTTTTTGAATCCATTGCATGTCCAAAAAATAGCGTAAACCTTCTACTTCAGTGTGGATTGTTCGATGATCAAACATGTGCTTTTATTATTGTTTAGGAGATGATGTCGAAGATCAGAAACGAGTCATCTACGCCGTATGCTTAGTGTACAGTGTGAGTCAATAAAAACCCTACATTCAGGAAAGATTTTTTCTTCAAAGGTTAAACGTTATTTTTGCTTCAATGTTTGCTTTGGTTGTTTACAGAGATAAACAGGCTATCAGAAGATTTTTATTTGGTGTCTTTCGGGCTTTGGGTTCAGAAACTATGTCAATTTTGCGGAGAGACCTAAATATTCAGTTTGGCCGATTTTAGCCATACAATGCGGAGAGACTGACACCGACGTATACCATAACACATTATAGCAAAGACAATTCACACATGCAATTTCAGATTGTATCGATTTTTTCTCGACAAAAACATATCAGTTTGAATAAAATGGTCTATTTTGTAATTGAAAATCACTCCATATCAATGTCTCAGTTCATGAACATAATGAAACTGCTCAGAGATTTTTGTTTTACATCTCTAAGGTAATTATTTTGCACAAATACAGTATACTCAGCGTCCATAAATTGCAAGAAGAACTAAAGCTGAAGTTTTCTGTAATAAATCGGAATTAAACCTTAAAATTCATTATCGCCCTGCTGTTTTCAAGCGGAATACAAAATTTCCTATTGCTTCATTTTTGCTCCCTATTTCATTGTAGGTTAAAACCTGAAATCTTGCTGACAAAAAGTAAACTTGGTCTTACACTACAAAAAAACCCAGCTATCTTGAATTTCTTATGAGGAAATTGAACATTTTTTAAACTTGCATTTGTCTTGGTAATCATCGGGGATATTATTTTTAGAATCCTTCAATTCTCTCCTACCTTCTATTGTCGACATAATTTGGTGTTAATGTTTTGTACCAATCTACTGCTGAAGACCATGGCTTTTTTACTTAATGTAAGCGATGCAATGCTTTGTTTAGCTCAAAATCGGGCCACAAACGGATTTATGACAGTCTCTCAGCAAATAGAGGCGTAACTTCTTTCCTCCAAATTCCAATGACACCACATAAACGTTTTCTGAAAGCCTGTTTATCCTTCCTTATAACCAAAGCAAAACATTTGAGCAAAACATTTCTTAAATATGTTGTAATTATTTTTTATTCTAAATGTAGGGTTTTTTTGACCGTGCCACACTGTATTAACATAAATGCAAACACAAACTGTCTGCGGTGGAATGATATTACAATCTGTGACTGAATGTTCGATGACATTTTCCTGATGTTAGTCCCGATCTTTTCTGAAGGTCGCTACAGCTGTTAAAGCACATGGGTTTTTTGTAAACTAAGACAAGTGGAGTAGCTGAACACGGGGAATAAAATTAACCGATTTCTTCTTTGGAAGTA
Source organism: Ophioderma brevispina (assembly GCA_023653785.1). Taxonomy (NCBI): domain Eukaryota; kingdom Metazoa; phylum Echinodermata; class Ophiuroidea; order Amphilepidida; family Ophiodermatidae; genus Ophioderma; species Ophioderma brevispina. The sequence continues at coordinate 17,240 of JAMKCH010059775.1, read as the reverse complement.
GGGATCGTTATTCAAACGAGGTGAAACTGTGGTATAACGGGTTATTATGATTAAATCCCTTTGGCGGGGTTCCTCACAGCGTCCCGACGGGCCATATCGCTGCCCGTGAGCTTTGGTGGTTGGCCCCTGAACAGTTTTGAAATATAGCAGCAAACATAGCAAAAGAGGGTGCATCGAGCCCCGCGAGCATGAATATTTAAAGGGTAACAAAGCCCGCCATGGCCCCGATCTACAATGAGTTGAGAAACTGCCCTGTGGTAATCGGCTAAGTGAACATTTGTATTCTATATAGAACTTCTTTGATTTTTGTGCCGCATATACCATTAGTTTTGTGTTGTTTTGGAAGTTACTACTAAGCCCACAGTTCCATGTTGTTAACCCAAGGCAGATGTGATACCATATCTAGGAGGTGGGCTATAGAGGGCCATAGTTTCGACTCATTTCGAAAAAAAGGATAACTACTTATCGATTTAATGACACTGAGTCCATTTTTGAAGAAAAAACGAAAAGTGCGAAAACAGGGTGCCCCGCCCCAAAAAATCCAAAAGGCTGCCAAATGGCCAAAAATGTCTTTTTTTACATACTCAAGTATTTTTTGTTTCAATTTACTAATTCTGGTGTCAATACCCATGTTTTTGGGTATTGAAAATTCATTCTTACAATTTTTGTCATACCATAGCCTTTCCCTTTGGTGTTATTGTGGCCTGTTTGATTAGCTCAATTTGGGCTGCGAGAGCACTTTCCCCCTTTTGATTCAAAAAAAATTGAAAATGGTTTCTTTATTCTTAGCACTAGTTTCCTGAAAATTGTGACGTTTGGGATGCCATTTGCTGTTATAAAACTGCAAGCTTGTTAAAGGTGCTTGTTCCAATCGTCTTTGGGACCCACCAATTTTACCCCGGAAGTAGTATCAATTTTAATGTCAGATGAAAGACCGTATTTTTCCTCATTGTCGCCTGAAAATTTAGCTTCAAATCCGTTTCGTTTCTGCTCAATAGAGAGATGCAAAAACTACGTTTTAATGGTTAACATCATGTTAGCCGCCGTTCCCATAGAATTGTCCTCAGCCGAGAGACATTCGCTGTCTACGACATTCGCTATCGCCAATGTTTCGCGGTCATATGTCAATAGATGTTTTCTCTTCAATTCAAATGCCTCGTGCGTTGTATTAAAAATTGAGTAGGGAGAGGACATTCGTCCGGCTGCTCGGAACCATAAAAACCAGAGTTAACGGTCCAACAATACCCTACCAATTAGCAGTATCGAATAGATCAATAAACTCACTTTGTCAACTCTGGGTGCGGTCAGACGGGGCCTTTATGCTCATATACTTTGAATGATGGGGCATTTGACCAAAAACTGCAGTTTCTTTCGTTTTTTTTTTTCTAACATTGAATACTTTGTGGCTTCTGCTTTATTTACTACAGTAGTTTTTTATTTGCGTGGAAATTTGCAGGCTGTGGCGGCCAAAATCCTAATTTTTAAGTCGACTTCGCCCACTGTTTAACAGGTAAGTGAAATCTTGAGAAAAATTTCCGGAGTAATTTTATATGTTGCCAGGAGCTATTTCCTCATTCCAAAACCGATGGATCTAGAGAAATCGACTCAACTGTAAGGTTGTTTTTATTTTATATATTAATATCGCCAAGGAACCCCTTGATCGAACAACAAAAGCACCAAAGCTGCCCACATCGTTTTGTATTTTATGGCAGTCCTATATAGATGTCTCTAATTGATACATTGGGTGCGAGTTCATACAATGGAAAGAGGGCTTGACCACCATCGTCTGAAATTTGTGTAATTTCGAAAAACCACGCGGCTCTACTAAAAATACCCAATTAGCAAATTCAAGCGTTTGGCGATACCACTTGTGTTCTAAAAGATTGGATTGTCTATCAGCAAGATTCGCATAATTGGTAATAACAATCCCACAAATCTCGAGATCATAGTCAGTTGTTTTAATCATTTGTTATTGCATTTTACAAAACCAACCGCATATTCGCTCCATAGTTATGTAAACAGTTCATAATAAAATCATATTGTACATAACTCAAATCGTTCCCCCACATATACATACTGTTTGTGTTACATTTTTTAGGTTTTTGGCGAAATTTTTGGCATAATTACTTATTCTCGTGTTTCTGCAATCCACAAAGATTTCAAAATGTGAGGTCCTTAATGAATTTATTCATTCGGATGGCGTTTTTTTCATCAAACTTACATATCTGTGTTTTACATACTTCCGTATTTCACCCAAATCGCGCCATTCATCTGTTTTTATATAGCGTTCTTTTCCCGGGGTTCTATTTAGCCGATCTGCAAAATAAATGATTTCACACTAAGAGATATATTTGATTGTATATCTAATAAGTCGTTTTCTAATAACACGAGGTTTTCGCATATATCTAATTCACATGCATACGATTTAATCTGGCGTCGTATTTTGACGATAATAACGTTATTATAGTTTTCACATACAGGACTTATAACGTTTTGTAACTTTAATTAAGAAGTTAAAATTTCAGTTATTACATTTCAGTTATGTTAAATGTTAATTCCCCATAAATCCCCATAATGTTTTTCTTCAGCAACATTGTATAACCTATTTCTTTTAGTGCTTCCATGGCATGAGCATGGAATATCTTGGTCATTTTTCAATGATGATTTTCTCTGAAAAAAGTGTTTTGTTAAAATACAACAGCCTTTCTTCCCCAATTTAGTATCAAAATCAGTATATTTAAATGTAAAATTTTGTAGTCAAGCAACAATACATAATCAAGTGTTTATGTAAAATACGGCAGTATTGTTATATTCCTCAATGTAATTCTATCAAAACATCAGTATAAATTAAATTTAACATGTTGTAAGCAACAGCTACAATTTAAAACCAAAGGCAACACAAATAAATTGTACCCACAATTTCCACATCTTTTAGGCACTATCCAAGAACAATTCTTTAGCATATTTTTGGTCTGTTATGAAACTTATTTGTTTTGTTTTGTTTTTGAAATGGCGATCAGTCTGATAAAAGTAATTTCTAGTCAATATCAGAGAAGAGGCTTATGTACATGTGTAGGCACATAATGTATACCACCCTTTATACGCCAGCGCAGTGCCCATGAAAGAAACACATTTTTTATTACGGGAACTGTAATTATCCGATTCCTATATCATATTAATGCATCAACCCAATAAACATATAGCTCTCTAAATTTATCTTAGATTAATATGGAGGACAAATCTAATTTGTGGATTTTTTTTTAAAATCTATTAAGTAAGATGATATTTCATGCATTTTGATTAGGATCGCTGACAACAAACGGTCTTTGATGGAAACTTCTAATGTGAAAGGTTCAAGAGTGGGCAGAAGCTGTCCAAGAAACCCATGGCAGCATGTAACAACATTACATTATATTCTTTCGTATTGGCCTACAGCATATCATAACGTATAGACCACATCATTGCGATCACTCTGAATAAAAGCTATATCTCAAAGAACTTTTTCTTATCATAGTCTCGGAGTCGAATTACAACGCAAAACAAAAAATAAGTCAAAGGATTTATAGAGATATAGTAATCGTTTCGAAGTCTACATGTTTTGCTTACGCATTAACAAGCATTTAAACTTACAGTGTGAATTGAGAAACCGGGAAAGTGTGGTCAACCCAATAGCGTTTTTTTACGTAATATTTTAACTAAATGTAACTTTCTTGATACTTTATACTGTAAAATGGTTTGAAGAATGCAAAGTTTTTGTAGTTTATTGTTGTAAGGACTAGATTAAATGTTTAAAAACCCTAAGCGTGTTAAATTCCGATAGCTTGCGATTAAGAACATGACCTAAACTATTTAGGAATTAATATATTGAGTTACACTCTAAAAGTGTTTTAGCAATTGAACCTTTTCTTTCTCGCCTTCACTTTCTTCGAAAACATGTTAAAAGCTATAACACGTTTGTCAAATTTAAACACTTCAATCTTTTTAGTTGGATAACCCTAGCGTCTTCATTCACACACTACCATGTTAGCATTTTAAAAACGGTTCACAACGTGAAGCAGAATGTGTTTAGAAAAATGTTTAATTCATCAACACAGTTTTAGAGTGTAAAGAGTTACAAGTAAAATAACGTTTACTAACCACATCAATTACTCCACAGAACCATTAAATTTACTTCTGAATATTCTCACCAACAGGTACATTTCCGATGATGTCACATCAAGAAACGCAGAAGGTACCCTCTCCACGGATCTATATACCAAGCCCACAGACACTCATCGTATCTTCATCCTCTAGTTGCCACATGCCACGAAGCTGGCATAGCTTACAGTCAGGCTCTTCGCCTTCGGAGCATATGTTTTAATGATTCTAGATTTTTATACCATTCCAGGAAAATTGAAGAAAACCTAGTGGACAGAGGAACACAAGCTCAGAGATTCAACAAGCCATCCGAGAGCCTACTCACTACCCAGCGACCTACAGCTTTTTGCAGAGAAACCCAGAAACAAGGATACTACTAACGCCAAGCTCCCCCTTTGTTCACATTTCATCCCAGTCTTCCTCCCCTGCGTCGTATTGCAAACACAACCATTCTATTCTCCACACTCCATATCGCCTTCGCCGTGCTGTCCCTGACACTCCCATCTTGGCCTACAGACGGTCCGCAACTACGTGACATTGATTGTGAGGGCTTCAGTACCCCCACTAACTGATACTTTTTCTCCTAACGCAAGGTACTTTCACGTGCACAGGTTCGAGATGTATCGTCTGCAAGGACCATATACAGGAGGCAGACTCGTTCCCAGTCATGCCACTGGTACCAACTACAGACCAGAGGCCCACTACTGTAGTACTTTAATGTCATTATCTTATTTCTTGCAGGTGTGTGGATCGTAGTGGGGAAACCAGGACTCCTCGAGAGGACGCTGCTATGGCCCATAGGCCACAGCACACCACGCAAGTGGGAAACAACGGTGGGACATCACTTTAAACTAGCTAACCATACTATTCTGATATGATCTTAAGGGGATTGAATCTCTTGGCAACCATCCCGACACTGTCCGTCTCAGCAGAGACAAGGTGTGTGGATGAAGCGGGTCTACTCACATCCAGCCCCATGGTTCTCATACATCCAGCGAACGGGACGAATAGGTCCCTTTTTTACCTCAAAGTAACCTAACCCCCCCACTCTTTCAGCCAGCTTCCTTTTGATGTGTTTCTCTGTAGGCCCTTTTTTACATGCTTAAGATTATTAGGCTTGATGTTTTGTTCACTATATTTATTATTTTCAATTATCATTATGCTTTGTTTTGTTATAGTTATATTATGCTTTGTGTTGTGATATGTTATATTATGCTTTGTGTGTAATTATGTTATTTATGCTTTTGTTATGATATATTATGCCTTGTTTTGTTATAATGTTATTTTATGCGTGTTGTGTTTATATTTTTTTTTTGCTTTTTTTTTTTTTTATATGTTATATTAGCTTTGTTTTATTATGGTGTCTCCCATTCATTTTCTCTTTCCCCCCCCCCTTTTTTCCTCTCTTCATGTTTCTCAATTCCGGTCTTCTTTGCCCCAGTCATTTGATCATCATTCTTCCCTCCTCAGCTACTCTTTGTTCCATTGTTCTCTTTTCAGCTTTACCCTGTCAATGCCCCGCTGATTTCCTCGTCATTATCACCCCATCCCCTTGTTTCTTATCTCTTAGTGTTCTTTTTTTCAGCAGCTCTCGCAGTCCCTTTGCCCATCACCTCCATTCCACTTCTCCCATTCCTCCCACTGATTTCTGGTATCGACTCAGCTTGTTCATTTTTTTCATTGTTTCTCTTTTTTCCACCGCTTTCCTCCCCTTTATACCCCTCCCTGTGGCATGTTTCCTGTCTTTTGTTCCTTGTTTTTATATATGGTTTTTGTCTTCTCTGTTTTTTTCAGTTGCCTTTGATGAAGACCTGCTAGGATCGAAACGTCAGCCCACACTCTTATATACAAGGTAAAATAAGCTACAAATATATTTTAACCAAAATAGTTGCGTTTACACTCTAAAACTTTAAGCATTGAGCACCTTTCTGCCTTATTTTGTAACATGTTTAAAAACTAACAGGATGTTCATTATATATTCACGTAGTCCTATTTTGTATTTAAAAAAAGTATAGGCCTTTGTGTTCGCCTTTATTTTACGTTACACGGTTGTTATGTCACGGACGGTGTTTAATAATCAATGTACAAGCTCACCCTGACAACTAGTAATACATAAACATGGTAAGAACAAGAGTCAGTGGTGTGCTTGCGTGCGGTAACTTGAGAAAGTGTCTCCCCGTCGTGTGAAATCGATAATCAATTTTTGTCGCACAAATAAAACGGGGGCAGTTTTCATGGGACTGGATAAACAAGTCTATGGAGGGTCGGAGAGAAGTTCGCTCAATTCTCAGTGAAAGAGCAGTAGGAAAAATATCTATCAATAGAGATGTCGCTCACGGCAGGGAGAGTTCTCTCGCACGAGCGAATATGTGTGAGCGAATGTTCTCGGCTGAGAGCAATTCTATGGGAACGGCGCTCTTAGCACAGTAGTGAATAGGGCCTAGCAATATGAATTATACGCATCAGCATCAAAACTGCAAGATTGTTTCGCACGGTACTTGACGGTCATTGTGAACAGGTGTCAGGCCCTCATATCAAGGTAGAGAATACAATACACAAAATCGAACAAGAATCCTTTATGAAATAAAATGCCCTCCATTGAAATCCACACACATGAAGGTTCGTTGATCCTGTACTTCACAAAGGCAATGGGAGTATTTTCATCGATGTTTAAACTGCTACTTACACGGCTTCATGTCACAGAAACACCGAACCACTTGCATTTGTTTTCTGGAAGAGTCGAGTGAGTTCCGTCAAGAACTGCAAAATAACATGATAAACAACTACATAACAATGCAATGACAATGTGAAGAGAAGTCAGAAGAATGTGATTGTGTGAACATTTGGCTGCATATCTCTATTCAAATGAAAGATTCATAAAGCCCATAGAGACTACGTCAGAGATACCATCGGGGGTACCCAGAAGGAAGATAATCCAAAAACTTTTTGGAATTACCTAAAGACAACAAGAAAGTTTTTGGTGTTTCGTCTCTCAAAACGGCTGATGGTAAATTTGCACTGTTCTCTGCAGACAAGGCCAACACCCTCAACTATCAGTTTTTACAATTGAGGATATAGACAATATGCCTAGCAATCAACCACACCATGTTCCAGCCATTGCTGCCATCCTAGTTACAGTGCCTGGTGTTACAAAATTACTCAAAGAAATCAAACCACATAAAGCCGCAGGTCCTAATGAGATTCCTGGTAGGGTTTTGCGTGAGTGTACGGACAGTATTGCTTTAGGGCTCTTGTCTAAATTGTAGACACAGGAGGCCGGCAGGAGAAAGGCAGGACTCCCACAGGAGGGAGTGCTCCCAGATTGTACCCACCCAGGAGTGTCTGGTCACTATAATGATTCACCCATGCCTTTCAAGTGGTTTAATTGTGTTTCAAGTGGATTGACCCATGCCCTGAACAAAAGAAATGCAGACCGAGGAGGAAGCAGGGACTCCTGCCTCTCTCCTGTGCACTGGAATTTAGGCAAGGCCCTTAGTACTCACCAAAATTTCCAATAAATCACTTCTGGCTCACTTCCACCAGACTGGCTTAACCAGTGTTCGATTTAGCACATATGCACGCATGCATGTAGATTTTTCTGGTGCATGTAACTTTTCCACTATGCATGCATGCACGCTGTGTATCTAAGAATTTTGTAAGCTTTCAAAAAGTTTATACTTTCCTCAAAATACCCAATTGACCACAAAATCCACCTTATAAAAGCCTCGTAAAAAATTAATAGAAAGTACCACCATGACCATGGAAAGTAGTAGTACCAGTAAGCTCACGAAGGACCTCGCTGATGAACGAAATGTCAATGATCATGATGTTGATGTGAATGACAAACCCAGCTGAAGCATCCTGAAAAAATCTAGAAAAAAATGATTAAACCCTGCTAAACGAAACAGTATCATTTCAGCAGGTCTGGCGAGTTAGACAATCACTGACTGGTTGAGGTATGATGCATCCCCCCCCCCCAAAAAAAAAGATGTATTTTGTGGATTTTTGAAGTGCATGTAACACTTAAGTGTGTCAAGTAGATTTTTGTGTGGTTACATGCCAACACCAAACGCATGCAAGTTTTTCTTTTTCCCCTAAATCACACACTGGGCGTACGGCAAATATCACACCCACTCTTAAAAAGGGGAATATATCAAACCCTGCCCATAATAGCTGTCTCTTTGACTTCAAATATTTGCAAGAAACTGGAAACATAATTGTTTCATCTCATAAATTATCTTTAGATCTATGATGTTTTATAATGATACACAACAATGGGTTTCAGGAAAGGACTTGCGAAACAGAACTGGCCAGGCTAGTAACGATCTTGCCAAATTGTGACTCAAAAAGCCAAGCTGATTTAATAAATAATGGACTTCAGCAAAGCTTTCAACACATGCCACATATATCGCCTGCTACTTAAAAAAAACTTCACAACGTTGGTGTTAGGAATCACATGGATCAAGAAGTTTTCTAATCAAACGACACAACGTGTGTCCTTGATGGGGCCTTTTCAAATGAAGCTAAAGTTACATGATCAGGAGTGCCCCAGGGAACAGTTCTTGGTCCCCTTTTGTTTTTGATCTACATCAATGATCTGCCTGTAATATTCAGTCAAATGTGAGACTATTTGCAGATGACTGCATATTATACAGGGAAATTAAGTCATCTAGCAGATCACAATGCATCTTCAGAAGGTGTTATCGTGTAACACCTGGGAGAAAATGTGCAAAGAACTTCAATACATCAAAGTGCACCAATGAGGTCACCCATAAGAAGAACCTTAAGCCTTTCCACTTACTGAGATGGACGGCATCCTCCTGGATGAGTTGCGCACTCCTTACGTGGTGTTGAGATCTCAACAGTGGCGGCGCAGGGGGGGCATGGGGGGCAATTTGCCCCCCCAAATTTTTTTCTTTCTTTTCTTTGCCCCCAGTTTTTGCCCCCCCCCCCCCCCCCCCCCCCCCCCCCCACCCCCCCCCCCCCCTGTCGAAAAAAATGAGATTTGGGGCAAAATTCAGTGATTTGGGGCCAAAATCAGCGATTTTGGGGGTCCAATTGGTGAAAATTTCCAATTTTCCATATTTTGGCCCCCCAGAATTTCAACTATTTTGCCCCCTCCCAAATTTCACTTGTCCCCCCTTTTTGCCCCCCCCTGGCCCCCCCCCCCCAGAAAAAGAGGTCTGTCGCCGCCACTGGAATCTCAAAGGATCTCAGTTGGGGCACTCACATAAATAGTATTAGTAACAGGCATACAGGATGCTTGGACTGTGTGACGAAATATCTTCATTGTCCCCTGCTGGAGTTCAGGCAATCGCGTACAAAGCTCTTGTACCCCCAGGTTGGAGTATTGCAGCTCAATTTGGACCTACACAACCAACACACCTACACCACAAACCCATAGTACGGTAAATAAATTGAGACAATTCGAGGAAGCTGCACGCTTTGGTCTCCAAAGCCTATAGTCATGAAACCAGCGCAACCACATTGGTCCAAAGTTTGGGATGGGATCACTAGAAGTCCATGTATGCAGTACCAAGGCAAGATTAACCATCTTTCATGGTTTATCCCAAGCAACATTCGACCATTTCAGACTAAGAAATTCCTAACCAACTCGTAGGCTGCCTTGTCAGCATTCATTCATTCATCCTACTTTTCAGAAAGACGCTGATACGCGCAGTACACCCTGGGCAGTTGCGATGCAGTAACTGCAAGATCGGAAGGGCTTCCAAAAGTACAGGTTATTAGGTATACAGTGGTTTGTCTACTCTCCAAGTCCTACCAACCCCCCCTATGGCTACCCGGTATTGCCCACTAGTGGGAGTACTTAAAGCACCTTGGTGCTTTGTATGTTCCTGGGCTGGGCTAATACTTACCTGACGTAGACTCAATACAAATTGCACATCCTCTCTGGGATGCAGAACCTCCAAATATACCCCAAAAATAACCCTACCCAAAAAGGGTGTGGTTCCCCCATGATGACCTATTACCCATCATGCACCACGCATCCATCGACCCTTCTTCAGCAGACTCTACCATAAAGGCGAAGTTCACTCATGGGGCCTGGGATGGGAGGGAGTCTCCGTCAGGTAGTATAGCCCGCCCTTAGTAACATACCAACCCCAAGGTGCTTTAAGTTTTACTTACTTGTGGGCTTAATACTTACTCTGATGTAGACTCAATACAAAATGCATCAACTGCAGACTAGCGGGCGCCGAAGCAAGGACGGAGGTGGGCGAACTCAGCCTCAAAAAGGGGAAACCACAAATCAAAAACTCGTACAAAACAATCAATGAAACACTACTATCTTCCCCTAGTGAATGCTTTGTTTCATCCCCATGCCCTTCAATATTCCAAAGCTGCAGTGGCGTACTGACCGGGGGGCAGGGGGGGAAAGTTGTCCCCCTCTGGCTCGCAATAGCGGGACATATGGAACCAAAACTCTGCATTTCCACATCCACCACTCTTTTTTTCGGCAATTTTGACACAATTTGGCCTAAAATTTTGGCAAATTAAATTTTGGGCGATTTTCGCACGCGCTACGCGGCGCATTTCGTCAAATTTGACTAAAGTGGAGCATTTACTTACCGGGACGACAATCGAATTTTTTTTTTTCCCCTGCCGGCAGGACGACTTGGAATTTTGACCCCCTGGATCACTGCACCATGACGGTGCGAATAAGCATTTTTTTTCCCGGTATTCCACCGTAGCAGTGTGAATAAGAACCTTTTCTGTATTCGCACCATAACGGTGTGAATATAAGAACACTTTTTCTTGTCATTCGCACCGTGTGGTGCATAAGAATTTTTTTTTTCTTGTAATTCGCACCATGCGATAAAAAATCATGAAATTTGCCCTATTTTTTTTTTTTGCTCTATATCAGCATATAATTTATCAATATATATTCAAACTTCTTCCGCATGGTGGTGTGTGTGTGGGGGGGGGTATTTTTCTCGTTTCTCCTTTTCGTTTTTGATAATTTGGGATGCTTTAACCCAAGAACTTTCTTTTTGTTGTATTTTTTTTTTCATCTATTTTTTCATCCATTTTTATACATTGTTTATTTTATATTATATTGCTTATAATGTATTTTCATTTTTGTTTTTCATCTTCATATGGTTTTATTGCTTTTTTTTTAGTTTTATATTCATTTTTATTTTAATATTTTGGTTTTTATTGCTGTATTTTCATTTACTTGTATTTTTTTATTATTGAATTTGTCTATTTTTTTTGTTCTTCATTTGTATTATTTTTTGAATTGCTGTATATTTAGTAATTTTGCTTTTTAATTTAATCATATACCTCTTTTTCTTACTGATATTTTTCTGTAGGCCAATTTTTTATTGCTGGTTAATTTTGGAAAAAAAAATTTGATTGAAAATGAAGTTTTTTCTTAATTATTTTAAATTTTCATTTCCATCTAATCATTTTCATTTTCCATATTTTCAAATGCTGTCGGCGGCAGTAACACTGGCAGTTGCGATTCAGTAACGCAAGATAAGGGCTTTTCCAAAGTCAGAGTTATTAGGTATACATTGGTGTGGTCTACTCTACAGTACTACCTCCTACCCCCGATGGCTACCCTTATTGCCCACTAGGTGGAGAGTTAATTAAAAAAAAAAAGCACCTTGTGCTTTGTAATGTTACTACTGGTGCTGGCTAATACTACCTGACGTACCTCATACAATTTGCATCCTCTCTGGGGTGCAACCTCCAAATATACCCCAAAAATAATACCATACCCAAAGGTGTGGTTCCCCCCATGATGACATATACCCATCATGCCACACGCCATCCATCGACCCTTCTCAGCAGACTCGACCATAAAGCGAAGTTTTGCTCATGGGGCCTGGGATGGGAGGGAGGTCTACCTCAGGTAAGTATTAGGCCCGCCCTTAGTAACATACAAAACACCAAGGTGCTTTAAGTTGTTACTTGCGGGCTTCCTACTTACTCCTGATGTAGACTCAATCAAATGGCATCAACGTCAGACCTACGCTCCGAGCAAGGACGGAGGTGCCGAACTCAGAGCCTCAAAGGGGGCAACCACAAATAAAAACTCGACAAACAAGCAATGACACACTACTAGCTCCCCTAGTGAATGCTTTGTTTCATCCCCATGCACTTCCAATATTCCAAGCTGCATTGGGCGTACTGACCGGGGGGCAGGGGGGGGAAAGTTTCCCCTCTGGCTCGAAATAGCGGGACGATATGGAAACAAAATCTGCATTTCCACACTCTTTTCGGCAATTGTGACCAATTTGAGCCTAAAATTTTGGCAAAATTAAATTTTGCGATTTTCGCACACGCGCTACTCCCGCATTTCTTCAAAATTTAGACTAAGTGGAGCATTTAACCGGGATACCTACGATTTTTCCCCCTCCGGCATGGGGGGGGGGACCGACTTGGTATTTTTGCCCCCTCTGGATCAACTTCCACCGTGACGGTGCGAATAAGCAATGTTTTCCGGGCATTCGCACCGTACAGTGTGAATAAGAACCTTTTCTTTAATTCGCACTCATCACCGGTGTGAATACGAACACTTTTCTTGTAATTCGCACCGTGGTGGTGCGACTAAGAATTTTTTTTCTTGTAATCGCACCATAGCGATAAAAATAATGAAATTTTGCCCTATTTTTTTTTGCCTATATACTCAGCTATAATTTATACCGTATATTCAAAAACTTCTCCGAATGGTGTGTTTGGGGGGGGTATTTTTCTCGTTTCTTTTCGTTTTTGATATTTGGGATGCTTTTTACTCCAGAACATTTCTTTTTTGTTGTATTTTTCATCTATTTTCATCCATTTTTATAATTGTTTATGTTATATTTTTATTATTGTTATAAATGTATTTTTTCATTTTTGTGTCATCTTCCATAGGGTTTTAGTGCGTTATATTTTTATTCCTTTTTTATTTTAATTTTTGTTTTTTATTGCTGTATTTCATTTACTTGTATTTTTTTATTATTGAATTTTTATTATTTGTCCTTCACTTTGATATTATTTTTGAATTGCTTATATTTTAGTAATTTTGCTTTTAATATTATCATTAGACTACTTCTTTTTATTACTTGATTATTTTTATGTAGGCCTAATTTTTAATTGCTGTTAATTTTGTGAAAAAAAATAATTGAGTGAAATAAGTTTTTTTACTTAATTATTTTAAATTTTTTCAATTTTCCATCTTAATCATTGTTTCATGTTCCATATTTCAAATAAAGCGTACCTGGCATAGCTCGACAGTAAAAAAGGGAAAGGGGACGGATCTGTGCACCAGAACAGAGTGCCCCTCTCTCTTGCAAAGCGATTGGGCCAGACTCCATCATGTACAGTGCGCCATTATAATTGGCTGCCAAATTTCAATTTGTGAAAATGGTGATATCTAGCGACAGCGAAATGTAATTCGCGCTTTGAGACGTTGTGTAAGCGCTATATAAATACTTCCATTTCTTTAAAACAAAACAAGGTGAGACACTTGGCCGCACCGGGGTTCGAACCCGCAACCTTCATATCATGAGTCAGCCGTCACACTCCACTGGACCACATGTGCGCTCACATTGTTTTCATTGCTATAGAAGTACGCTAGAGTTATATTCGTCTCAAGTTATAAGAAATTTAGGCCTACTGTGTCTGTCTACAACATCTTTCGACTCCCAAAACTATTGTCTGAGAAAATAGTGATAATCAAATTTGCCCCGCGGCGGAAGAAATAGACACGTAGCTCAGTCAACGCATGCTAGACAGCCCATTTGTCGCGGTGCGAATAAGACGAAATTGTTAGCAATTAGCACCGCCACGGTACGAATAGCCACTTCGTTTGTTTATTTACGGAGTCATGTTGGTGCAAGTGAAAAGAACGCATAGTACATTTCTATGTGAAGTATACCTCCAGAGACAACATGGTGGATTACGTGCTTTCCTTTGTTTGCATGTACATGTTGTAGTTGGCAAAAATTGTGTTCAAGAAAACTGTGTGTATGCAAACAACATTTCTAAAGAAGTGCTTTATCAACCAAAGTTTATTTAAATGAAGCCTGGTCATAAGTATGTGTTTCGTGCCTCAAAACAAAGCATACTCAGGCCTTCATTTATGAAAATAAGAGGAGCTCTGTTAATAACTCTCCTGGATTCATTTAGGAGCTCAACAAGGAGCTCAATTAATTACATGTCATAACAAAAACACAGGCCTTTCAAGTAATAAGGAGCTCAATTTTTGGAGCTCCTGAAAGACTGCTCAGGAGAGCTGTAGGAGCTCCGGAGCTATAGCTCTCCTCAGAAATGAAGGTCTGCATACTGCAGTTAACTTGGCATCAATAATGAAAATCTGAAAATAATGAATAATGAAACATTCCCCACTCAGTCATGAAAAAATATGAAACGGGAAACTGGGAATCACCTTTCATTAGCCTAATCCACAGATATAATTGTTGTTCATATCCCGTTTGACCTCCGTGACCCATCTCAGAACAATAAAATTTCAGGATTCTGGGTCAATCGGGATATGAACACTTGTTGTGCTTATTGTAGCACCGCTAAGAAAGTTCACAAATTTTATACGGCGTCGTTATTTTTAATCTAAACGTGTTTTTCACTGAAAAATAAATTACTTTTCCTTTACAAATGAGGGGTCAATCAAATACTTAGCCCCAAGTATTAGCTGAGTTTACAGGCAAAACTTCATGCCAAAATGAATCACAAACATCGTGTGTGCAGTTTAGTGAAGCACGCCCGTACAAATGTACACTTTCTATTTATTTGCCTCATTGACCTCCTACATTCTTGTACTGTGATGGAGGGTTATTTTTTTTTTGTAATTTCTCCACAAAATTTGTTCTCTTTGTGCTTTTAACGGTGCTTCTAACCCCGTATAACCGGTGTTCAATATAGGAATAGTTTCATGAATCAAACTTACACCCGACACAACCCCTTGTTCTTAGAGTTCTTAATTTAGTTTATTAAATTTTTTAGATCAATGTAAGTGATTTTCTCCATTGAACAACCACACAGTGAAGCATTTTAGTGCTGTACAGGCTCTAATAGCTCATACTGCACTGAAATCTCCGCTAAGAGTTGTCTACAGTGAACCTTCTTAGCAGAGCAGTGGCCAGTGCCCGAATTATCGAACTCGCTAGTACCTACATGTCATCAACAGCGGCTAGGGGCCGACCAGGTAACCTATACTTTAACCGTGTAACTCGCCAACTCTGAAGTTGTCCATTGCAATCTTAAGTCCAGCAAAATAATAGACTAAAATTTAGCGTCAGAAGTGGGAATCGAACCCAGGACCTCTTGATTACAAGACGAGCGCCTATAGACGCACGCCATGAAACTCGAGCCGGCAGAATATCGTTTTTTGTAATACTTCAATAAACACATTAACAGAATAAAGCGCACACATAACATAATCTTCTTGATTCACGAGGTTACCTGGTCTTTCCGCCCCCTACCCCCCCCACCCGCGCTCCGTCTTTAATATAACATGATCATGATGATGACAATGATTTGAAGAAGCCCATGGGAAAAGAATTTAGTAATTTCTGCCACAGGCTACGAATGCGGCACCGTTAACGGAATAAACCGCATGTTACAGGTGCCGAATTTTTAAGTGTGGCAAATCTACATCCATCCCGGAGCTGGAGGGTGAAGACTGAAGGAGCGTATCTTATTAATTAACACTTTAAAACAGCTAAATTTAAAATTACGGGGGTTACGTGGAAATGAAAAAAAAGAACAACCTCAACCGGATCATTATCAAGAAGCACCATTTTTCGTTTCGCCACAACTCAATCTCCACAACCAACCACAATAAAAACAGAATCAATGTTGAATTGTTTGTATCACGAATTCACCCAGCAATTCAGCATGCAGCACAGACTCAACATCAACAGTATTCAGTTGTCCACATGTACTGCTACTGGGTCCCCAAGCATGGAGATACAAATAATACTATTGGATGGTTTTTTCCGGATTTGCGCATCTTGAGCCAATGACAATCTCCGTAAGATAGAATTTGTTAGTGGAGAAAACAACTACAAAGTACAACAAACAATCGATGGGTCTGCTGTCTGCAACGTTCAGACTCGGTTTCTGTTGTGTTTTTTTCAATTCTTCTTCTTCGTTGTTTTAACCTTGAAATAAATTTTGCAAACATGGAACAGCAAGAAAATGCGTTATAACGAAGCGGAGGCAGCCCCTTGTATGATCGGCAAATTCCGGTTATGCGGGACTCGATGCCCAGAAGGTAGGCCCGGAAGTGCCCTATATCAATACTACACCAGACGATCCTTAAACGGACAATCTTCTGCATTTAGTGCACAATTTGTGAAATGAAACAACAAATTGAGTTTGTAACACTATATTGTAATGAAAACTATGAAGGCATCATCATAATAATCAACCTTTATTGTGAAACAAAGACATTCAGTTTCATGTTACTTTTCTGATATCATCGGTATTATTTTGAGTAGAAATCCGCATGCATGGAACAAACCAATCGTCAGCTACCATACTTCCTTTAAAGGACTTCTTTATCTAGTGCAAAGGCCAACCACACTATTGTGTAGTATACCTGTCATACATTGCGGTACAAAAGTTGTGCCTGTTTGCCACACACAATGGAATATTAAGTCTGCTTAATGAAATAGTTCCATGCTATCAGTGATTTAAAATATACATTACAGTGTAGGGTAAAGTCGCCTATTTTCGGTCACTTAAGAAACAAAACCAGCTCATCCTGTTAAAGAAACCAAAAGAGACTTGACTTACAATTCTAACCTGAAACCAATTGGGGTTACTCAGTACCCCACCTCAAATCTAAAACCCTGTTACAACAACAAACAGTCACTTGGTTTTTCTAATCGTAGTGCGGAAGCAACAATGCGGTATTGACATCTCCTATTTTCGGTCGCAAATAGCGTATTTTCGGTCACCGTTTCCTATTTCCGTCACTTTAACGTTTAACGGACTTCGTTAAAATTTTTGGCTCTCAACATATGTAGCAGTACAAATGACTTAAAATAATAGTTAAATCACCAGAATAAACAGTACTTGGGTACTTTTTTCAATACTCAAACGCAAGTGTATTTCTAAAATAATTAAAACTG
>JAMKCH010059774.1:0-11330 GCA_023653785.1 Ophioderma brevispina | reverse complement strand
CAGTCTTTCAGAGTCAGAAAGAGATTTAGTTATTAAACCATTGGGCCTTGCAAAGATACTAATCGAAACAATACCAATATGTGGGTGAATAATTTGCATTTTCGTGCCCTGGAAGAACAAACAATTCTTTTCAGAATAAACACCCCAAGGTTTCGCAAATGCCGCGGACGGTGAAAAAAATCAGGTAAAATGATGATACTGAGTGTTTGTGATGTCCAAAAGTATGTTAGACACAGACAGATTCTCCTGACGATTTCGGCCGTTCACTGCTCGTAAACAACAACGCGTACGAATTCTGATCGAGCTAGTCCAACACCAAAAGCAACCATAACCCACACCGAAGCCAGGGCCAGAGTAATGGTACTCTATATTACGTAATGAGTACTCGATCACTGGTAAAAAGGTAATAGTCATAATAGTCTTGGTGCATGAACTATTCCATGATGCCACCTGTAAACAAATACCATCCAAACTGAAATTCATTAAGAAGTTTTGTGAAAATGTAATAGTTTCAAAAACTGTGAATTCAGTGACAATATGTTGAGAAAATACGCGCTGGGCGCGCAAATTTCTTGAAATTTCTTTTTCCAAACACCCCCCCTTTTTACCTCCGAAAAAAAATTTCGCAACCTCCCACTTTTCCAACCCCCCACCAAAAGTATTAATGAACACTCCCTTATTTTGTTCCGCCAGAACACCAGGCTGCTAGATGACTTGTGCATGTATTTCTATATCATAAACACATACTTACAATTTTCAGCACTCTTCGGTTGTTGTCCGCAAAGTAAACCAAACCACTCAAAAGTATAAGTGGCTCAATCAAGTAATTTCGATGATTTTTTGATAAAAATCATGTTGGTTAAAACGTATTAAAAAAAATCTGCCAATTACATGTACATCAATTCTACCGAAAAGTAACTTGTTTTTAAAACAAATTTGAATTTAAATTTAAACTAGCTGAACATGAGCACAAAATGAACAAGAGATTTTATTTCAAATAAATATTTGAAGAAAACAAATGAGATCAAGCCCAACCGAAGCCGGAACAAGTGAATTTTTTCTGCCTTTTTTTCTTTCTTCTTTTCTTCTTTCTTCTTGATCTTCCTTCTTTTCTTTAACTTAAATAGAACTGCTGAACTCTCCAACTTTCGTGGGCCTCACAGGTATACGCTGAGAGAAAGAAAATCGTGACAAACTCAGAATAAATTCGCAACATAGTGCATAAATAAATAATGGAGTACAAGAATATGCTGCCGTCAGCGCGGGGCGCCCGTGTACATGTCAAGGTCAAAGGCGCACAACACTAAACGGAACAAAACCACCAAATATCCTTCCACAACGTGTTTTCTTATAATAAAGGTATGGGCTGATTTCATACATAAATTATATAAGATTGGTACTTTGCGAGATAAAATATCTGTGTACTAAGCTCCCATCTAAGTTTTATTACAAAGTTGATAATTCTGTGTAGCGCCCATGTTAAGTTTTTATACAAAGTGATTATGTCTATAATCATATTAAAAAAATCACATCTTGATCATCAACATCCTCAATAATGACAATAATTCAATTTGAAACACGCTCTAAAAAAAAACACAAAACTCGGTCACACACCCGTTCAAACCTCGGCCACATACCGTCCAACGGCCACATACCGGAAAACTCGCACACATAACGGCTATCAAAACAAACACCTCGACCAAACAGAGCAACACCAAACACGAAAAAAACGAATACCGTAAAACTCGCCACAGGCGGGTACCGTTTCAAAACCTCGGCCACATACCGGAGCGAGAGCGACTCGGCCACATTCATCCAAAACTCGGGGCCCATAGCCGGAAAACTCGGCCACATACCGGCCAAACTCGGCCACACGGCGTCCCAAACTCGGCCACACTGCGTCGCAAAACTCGACCACATCCAAAACTCGACCACTGCCGTCGCAAAACTCGACATACGGCGTCGCAAAACTCGATACACGGGGTCGCAAACCTCGACACACGGCGTCACAAAACCCGACACACGGCGTCACAAAACCCGACATACGGCGTCGCAAAATTCGATAACAAAACGGCGGTCGCAAAATCGACACACATAAACAAAACATCGACACACGGGGCCGCAAACTCGACATATAACGCCGTCGCAAAAAACTCGAATTTATGACTGCTGTGGCTTGCCATACAGGATATGCCAAGTCAACACCAGCATAACCATATAGAGGCTTGGTGTGATGGGCATTATACCAAAGAAGGCGGGGTTAGTCCAAACTTCAATCGCAAGAACCCCGGTCGAGCGGCAGGTAGTAATCACGTAATGAATTGGTTCCGAATTCTATTGGCTTGAAAAGCTATTTTTCCGGTTCGTTTTTCCTGGTCGAGACCGAGACTTTTTCCCATCGTTACGTCCGTGGTCCCATTCGAATAATGACCGTCTTGGCTAACATACGGGAGTTTTGTTACAAAAATGGCTCAGGTAAGATCGATGGTAATGACACTTTAAACGTAAATCCACAAAACAAACAAAAATCGCCAATAGCCTTCATTTCTTAGTTTGCAATGTCGGTATGTCGGGCCAACCCTTGCGCAACCCAATCCTCATTCTAATACAAACGCTTCGCAGTGCACTCGCACGCGACTAATCTCTGAGTCCTCCACTTTTTTAGTAATACGATGTCTATTTCACATTACGCGTACCATTTAGAATCGTCTATATCCTACAGAAAAAAAATTATAATGATGTAGTTCTATTTGTACAACACTTAGTGTGTACTGTTTTGGGACCTATGTATCATATCTGGACGTGTCAAATTTATTATTCCACGCCCATGTCACACTTTATAATCTTTCAACTTCATCTGTAGGTCCCAACAAACTAAAATCGCCAGTAAACATCGCAAATACAAGTCTTGCAACCTTTACGTATTAAGTATTTATAGACCAACAAAACAGGCACTGGCTACCTAATTAATTAAAAAAAAAAACAACACAAAACGACCAAATCATTGGAAGTGCCTGTTTCAAAAAAACTCATAATTCTTACTAAATTTAATCTATTGCATAAAAGACCGTCAAATTTGTGTTTTGTCCGCGTAGATCACTTTAAAATGGCTATTTTTAAAAAATGTGTATAATAAAATTCAAGTGACTCAACTACACATGATATGAATGGAGGTATTAAATTTGTTTTATTAGGGATCTTCTGGACATTTCGAAGGCATTCGACACAATACACCATGTCATTTTATTATCTGTTTTATTTTTGGTGTGTCAAGGTCATGCCTTCGATTGGTGGTCAAGATGGGGGGGGGGATGTACCCTGACTGACCGGATCCAGTTTTACTTTATTATGCAACAACACAAAATCTCAGATCTTAAATCATATCAACTGTTGGTTTGTCCTTAAAGCTCAATTTGATAGAATTACTAGGTCATTTGAAATCACTCAAATAAAGCAAATTCCGCTTGAGATGTCATATTCCTATAACCCAAGGAGATTCGGATAAAAACGTTCAATCTCAAAAACTGTAGTGGATTTCAAAGAATCTTTGAACAAGGAAACAGTGTTTTTGTTTGTTTAAACTGACGATCAAGATAATAGTACCGTATCCTATAATTGTGCACGAACACTAACAATTAGCAGGCACACGCTCAACAATTTCCTTCTCTCCCCTTTGCCCGTGCGGTACCATTGGCCACGATATAATATTAGTTAAAGCTGCACGACGAACCGACTCTCTTATCATGGTAATGTGGTAGGACCGGTCACAAATAAATGTCCCGGTTGGGATGGGCAATTATACTCAAGAAGCTGGTCCAACTTCAATCAAGACTCGGTCGAGCGGCAGGTAGTAAAACCGAATGGATTCCGAATTCTTATTGGCTGAAAAAGCTATTCCCGATTCGTTTTTCCTGGTCGACCGAGACTTTTTTTTTCCCCACTCGTCGGGTCCATTCGAATAATGACCGTCTTTGCTAACCATAACGGGAGTTTTGTTACAAAAAGATGGCCCGGTAGACGAGGGTTAATGACACTTACTGAATCCACAACAATCGCCATACTTCAATTCGTATTTTGCTACTGTCGGCCAAACCTTGCGCAACCCAATCCTCATTCTAATACAAACTTCCTTCCTCCACTTTTTAAGTAATATGATTCTCACAGTAATTATTTTCGTCTATATCCTACAGATAATAATAATGTATGTCTATTTGTAAAACACTTCGTGTGGGTACATGTTTTGACCTGATGTTATCATAGCTGACGTTGTCAACTTCTTATATATTTCCAATTCCACACCAAATGTCAACATTTATTAATCTTCCTTTCATCTGGTAGGGTCCCAAACAAACTAAAAGTCGCCAGTAAACACGCAAATACATCTGCAACCTTTACGTATTAAGTATTTATAGACCATGGCCTCTACTATTTTTACCAAACAAAATCATTGAATGTGCTTTTACAAAGAACTCATAATTTCATATACTAAATTTAATTCTATTGTGCAATTGCATCACAGTCACATTGGGTTTTTGTCCGGTAGACAACTTTTAAATGGCTATTTTAAATTTAAAAATGTGATAATAAAATTTCAAGTGATATTGATAGTATTAAATTTGTTTTGGGATCTTCTGGACATTTCGAAGGCATTCGACACAATACACCATGATGTCATTTTATTATCTGGTTTTATTTTGGTGTGCAAGGTAATGCCTTTCGATTGGTTTCAAAAGTTACCTGACTGACCGTATCCAGTACTTTATGCACCATCAAAAATCATTCTTAATCATATAAACTGGTGGTTGTCTTAAATCTCAATTTTGATAAAAATACTAGGTCTGGAAATCATCAAAATAAAGCCAATTCGCTTGAGATGTCATATTCTATAACCCAAGGAGATGCGATAAAAAGTTCAATCTCAAAAACTGTAGTGGATTTTTCAAAGAATATTTGAACAAGGAAACAGTGTTTTTGTTTGTTTACAGGTACGTGACAGCTTATATTACTCACTAATGGGACGGATTGTGGTCGTTACCCTTGCCCACTGAGAGAAACCTATTCTAAACACAGAAACTCCTCTGGTCGACCACAAGAACTTGTTTCTTTTCTGGAATAAGATCTAATTAAACATTCATTAAAATTGCCATTGAAAGAATATAAAGAAAACTTAAAACTTCAGGTTGGTATTCTGAAGGGAGACTAACTTTACTGGGTTTAAACTCAGGTTCTCCTACAAGAGGGGACATTTTTCTTACAACATACTCTCAACGTGTCCCCCCCCCCCTTCTGTAACGGTGCGAAAAGTCCTCAGGATGGCTGTTCCAGGCCGCCCTGAGGAATTTTCTCCCCGTTACATTTACTTTCATCAGTATTTTGAAAGAAAAAGGTCCCCTTACTTGGTAGGACTAACCCTGGTTTAAACCCAGGTTCTAAAGTTAGTCCCTCCTTTCAGAATACCAGCCATAATTAATAATGTCTACGGAGTACTCCGCTGGGTAAGATTTTAAGTATACTCTCTAAGAATTACTTCATATGGTTGGGGTGAGTACACGAGACCTGGGACTGGTTCAGGCGAAGGAGCTTTCGTTCCGTGATTGAAGTCAATTGGAACCGATGCAGCAAGCTGCGAGAAAATCAGAATAATTCCATCTGGCGAGTGATTGGCCATGCATACTGCGGCGCCCTGTAAAAAAATAGAGCCGCAATTTATTTTATATGTTTAGTTCCAATCAGGGGCGGATCCAGGATTTGAAAAAACGTCAAAATTACCTGTGGGCTGAAAGGCTGAAACTTGTCCCAAATGGGGCAAAATGGCTGATTGTTCAATTTTGCAAGATTACCGGGAGGCGCGCGCACCCTCCTCCCCTTCCCTGGATCCGCGCCTGATCCTACTCATATTTGTAGACAAACACGCAGGCAAACAACAAAAACAAAAGTGATCAAAGACACATGACCCGTAACCTTACATTGATATATTACGTTATCATCATAATCATTGTCCTCATAAATACATTACCGTTTTGCATATGAATTAGGTCAAGGTTGTCTGGCCGGTCGGTTTAAGTTCTTTTGCTTGATCACCTGGAGAAGCAAGGAACTATCACATTACAATTACTTTGAATCCATATGGATTTATTGGATGTATAATGTGGCATCTTTGCTGCCAATGGATTTTCCATTTTCCAAGTGGTTATACACCCACTAAACTGGCTGCCGGAAGGATAAACAATCTTGGTGGAACTTTCTTGCAATGAAAAAAAAAGTCTTTAAAATGGCCTGAAAATGCACTAGTATTTTGATGAAATTGATGAAATGTCATGCTTGACATGTACATTGGTATGTTTCCTCAAACGTAAGCGGCCATTGGACATTGAATTTGAGGCAATTCATCCGCGTCATCAATTTCATACGATTTGCAAAATTAACTAGCTTGGCGATAATTAGAGAATCCTGGGTGCCGGTCTGAACATCGGGCGGGTGTGGTGATTTTTCGTAACTTAAAAAAAATTTAGTATCATATGTTCAAAATTGGTTCATTTGTGATTAGCTTGTACTTGGTGTTATAGTGTAGTATGCTCCAAAGTGCCAGGTTTCCCATAAAAGGACTCGTTATAAGAGTTTGTGGTTTGTAACCCCAAGTGGCTCAAAACAAAGAACACAAAGTCAGTAAGCATAATAAGGGACTTTTGAACAGGCACTCGATAATGATGAGTGCCCCGGAGAAATAAATCTTATCGAGTATAGGCACAACGGTTAAGAAACTTCCGCCTTGAATACGTTGCAATACCACAATTATAAAAAGTAACATTGTAATGAACAGTTACAAAGTAATATCATGATTACCTGTGCCAAAGAGTAATAAATGTGGATTGTCGACAAATTCTCCCATGTTATTTAGATGTCTGCCAGGATCAAGCGTTCTGGATCAGGCCATATATGTGGATCATGGTTTAATCCCCTGAAAAAATATAACTTATATAAATTAATTACAGGATTTAAAATATAAAAGTTGATTGTTTATACCATTAGATTGAATTACTTTCGCCATTACACATACCATAGTGTTAATTTATGTAATACAAAGGGCTTGGTGTGCACCAATGAATCAAAAGCAAAGGATACACTGTGTATTAAAGGTACCCATACGATTACAAACAACTATTTTTCGCTTATTTCATAAGGAAACCATCACCCAACATACCGTAATTCAAAAATTATCTTTGAATCCGAACAAATCATTTTATGTGAGCCGCAAGTGTGTGTAATTAGCACATAGAGAATATATAGAGTTTACTATATAACATAGAGTTTACTGTATAAACTATTTTCCGGTTACTTTACCTCGCTTGCACAAGCTTCTAGTAGATTTGGCCCGAAATATCGCCGGTACCAGCTGCTCCAGGACCTTATGCTCATGGAGGCATATGGTCCTGGAGCATATGGTCCTGGAGCATAGATTAATCTGGAAAAATATTATAAAGTCAAAATATGCTCCAGGACCTCCAGGAGCATATTTGAATACGCCATGGTCCAGGAGCATTATGACAAATATCCTCCTGGAGCAGTGGAGGAAATATTCTAGATTCACAAAATGACTGCCCAGGAGAGTATTTGCCCATATTGTCCTGGATTGCGTATTCAAATATGCTCCGGGAGTATTTGACTTAGAATATTTTTCCAGATTTTTATTTGCTCCAGGACCATATGCTCAGGAGCTATGGTCCTGGATCAGCTGGTCCTGGAGCATAATTTCGGGCCAAAAAATCTCTTAGAAGCGGCCACAATCCACCCAGGTGGGAAAAATGGGGAGCTGTTATGATATAGACCATTGAGGATGCCTTGGGGCATTGCCTTGGCCGCTGACATATTATGTGGCAGCGGGAATTACATGTAAAGCGGTCGATATTTGTGAATTAAAAGTTTGGCTATATGTCGACATTTATTTTTATGTTATTTAACTCTTACTATATCCCTTACGTCCCAAATAAAAAATAAAAAAAATTACCAACCTGGCGATCACCGCAAAAAAAAGGAGGTAGCATGTTTTGCCTTGTTGGATCTAGGAGCAATTTCCCCGTAAAAAACAAAGTGGGGTCCGCTCCGTGATTTGAAATGAAAAGTGGCAAGAATAGAATTTAGGGATTTAAGGAATAAAGCGCCCAATCCATTGATCTCAAAAGGCTCCAGGTCATACACCACTAACGATGGTGCCCTAGGGATAAAAAAGTTGCAAAAAAATATTCAAGCAAAAATATGCTACAGGAGCATATTTGATTATGCTCCTGGGTCACAACTTCCACTGCGCTAACAAGGGGAATATGTCTTGATCTGAATATTTGGAAAAATAGGTATGGATGAAAGCTTAAGTAACGTAGATTACATTATAAAATCACAAATAAGTTGAAAAATTTGTCCACATTGTTGAGTATTTTGCCCTTTTAATTTTCCGACCAATAGCTTCTCGAAAACGATTCCGACAAATCCACATCGAGGCAAAAATGCGTTGACGTCAAAGTGATGGACCATCCATAATTTACGTCGTTATGACCATCATATCGCCAGTGTGCCCACTTTCAAAATAATTAAAACACAACGAATGAAAAAAATATTCATTCTGTAACTATTTCAAATTTTATTTACTTTCATTAAATCACAATATTACAGTGTCAGCATAACAATTCTAGTCAACACGATGTCTTGGTCATAACTTTGGACGTCACGAGGAGAGCAAAATTGGGCGCTGTTGATCAATGAAGCCGTGAGCGAAAAATCCGCCCCGTTGTCTTCGTATGTCAAAAAAGCAAAAATTAAAATGCTCTATTTTGTAAATTTACATCAAATTGTATAGATTTTCGGGAATTCGTTGTATTGTATGTACATATATTTTATTGAATGTAAGTCAAACTGAGCTTGACAAAATCTTGACATATTCCTTTAACAATGGAACCTTGAAGTGATCGGGCTAGAAGTAGCCCAAAGGCACGGGGAAAGTGTTTTAAATATGCTGCCCAGGAAGTATATTTGCATATAGTCCTGGAGCATGTCCATTCAAATTGACTTAGAATATTTCTCCAGATTGATATGCTCCAGGCTAGTGTTTATGGAAGGCCCGTCCTTTACTACTACTGTGGGGGGTGGGGGGGGGCTTGATTTGTGAATATACCTAATGGTAAGGTACGACCACAAAGCAGGAAAATTCGGTTCGCTTCCTCACCAAGTTTGACTATTTTTTGCCTACTCAGAAATATGAAGGGGACAGAGCAATAACTTCGGACCAATTATAAGTTCTGCCAGCTCTACTTCGCAAATTACATACGCTCATCCAAAAGGTTCTTCGGCAAAATGTAACGACGGACCATACGTACCGACGAACCCACTATTCATGCGTTAATTATTCGCATTTATTGATATCATAAAGGTCGAGCATCAAAATATGATCACATACGATACCTTATTTTGATAACTAAGGATAAGTTTACCCCAGTCAACATTTCGTGATCCATAACCTTGTCTCCCCGACTTACCCTAAAGCAAGTTGAGATCATCGGCGTCGGAAGCATTTCTACTTTGGGAAGTAACGCTGTGGTGGGCGCCTACCTATTTCCTTCGGAGGGCGAAAATTCTTATAAATTATTAGGTAACTTTATCACATACGTTAAAGCCATTATGACATTTTGAACATCGCGGTTCACAGGACATGAAATTCCATTTGCATAGAAAAAAGTAGCGTACACAGAATATTTTAAAAAATGTTAAGGTACTTAATGTAACGGGTGGGTTGGGGCGGTGTGCCCCTTCCGCGCGAAAGCGAGCGGGACCTTGCAATGTTTATTTTCCAAAGCCCGTTTTTCGTGTGAAAATTGATTGGAACAAATTTGAAATTAAGCAAAAGGAATCCCTTATAATCAATATAGGTTATATAAGATCAAAGGTCTTCCTAAAAAGTAAAATGAGTTAATGGGAAGGTCTGTATTTGAACAAACCATAAGTCAATTGAGCTTGCAAAGGTTATGGAGCGGTTAGGGGATGGATGTGGGAGGGGGTTGCCCCGTCAGCTCACAAAAATCAAAAAAAAAAAAATGTGCGGATCCTTGCAATGTTCATTTTCCAATTCACATTTTTCTCGTGGAGATTTGATGGAATATAAATTTGAAATGAGCAAAAGGTTCACATTATTATAGTTATATAAGATCTTCAAACAAATTAATGCCTTAAAAAGTAAAAATAGTTAATGCGGTTGGTTAATTTAACAAACCATAGTCAATCGAGCATGGAGAGTTAATATATACAGCGGCACAGGGGGTGGGTGCGAGAGGGTTCCTCTCCGCGTGAAGCGCGGAACCCTAAGATGATGGACCTATGATGTCACATATTGACATTCAGGACGCCCTCTGTTTTTTCTGGCAGCCCAAAAGATTAGGCCCTACAGTCGTTCAATGACAGAACACATAAAATCTGGTCATACAATTACTTGCAGAACCTTCTTGATAAATGGTTACAATATGCACTGGTAGCTTTAGCGGCATGCTTAATATGAATGTTGGTTATTATTTAATTTGAAAAACCAAAGTTTAGAGCAGAAAAAACGAATTCCCTGTGCAAAGTATAGGGGCTCTGCTGCCAGTTTTCTATTACACAACAGGTGGGAGCCACAAAACATAAACAAATCGTCACATATCTATTAGCAATGTTTGCTTTCCAAAACGCATTTTCGCATACACAAATTGATAGAAACATTGTAAATTTGTGGTTCACTTTATCAGATTATAGCAAAATAAGATTATGGGCTTAATGAGTAAGGACATAGTGATGGTTTACGTATTGTTTGACCTCAATTATGTAAAGGGTCCATTGCGAATTCATATATTAAGTGGCCATGGGCGGGGGGGGGGGTGTGGAAAGAGGTGTCCCTCTCCCTTCTCAATGTTTTATTTGAACAAACCATATGTCAATGGATTAAGAGAGTTGCCATAGGACCTATGAAGCGACAGCGGTGAGGGTGGGTTGTGGGAGGTTGACCCCTAGAAATGTTGGTTTTCTTAAAACATATTTTCTCATGGCAAATTTGAAATTAGGCAAGTGTACTTCTTCATTGACCGACCGGTTGTGGCCAGGAGAATAGTCCACCGGCCACAGGTCCGGGAAAAGGGTGAACAAAGGGCATCGATTCAGGGGACTTTCACGCAACATTTAGTATCGTGCTTTATTCGATTGTCGTCTATGGAGCCCGGACTTTGATACCTGCGGACCATGATCACTTTCACACCGGTTGTGAAAGCGATATAGTCGGTGGGAACCATAGTCGGGGCTCCATAGGTGTACGTAACGGA
>JAMKCH010059767.1:0-51770 GCA_023653785.1 Ophioderma brevispina | reverse complement strand
ACAAAAATAAAGAAGTTAAAGTGCATCTTGTTCACTACTTATTTTATGATTTTATGTCATTATTTTGGCTACAAGGATTTTTTAATTATTTAAAATTTTATGTCGCTGGATGCAATCCAGATACTGTTTTTGTTGTTAATATCTTTCATTATTTTTTTTTGGTCTAAAGCTCATGAAATTGGGAACAAATAAATGAAGAACAAAATCACAAAATCCAAGTTTTGAACTCACATGGTAGAATATTACTGAAGCGATTTTTGTCCTTGTTCTCTGGGAGACCACCGATAAGTCTGGCCAAGTCATCTCCAATTGGACGTAGATTCTGTAGAAGTCAAATACAGGTCAATGCAGAATGAGTTTAACAACGGTTGTATATATGCACTGCACTTTGAATCTCTAGCATTCAGGCTCATGTGGCATTGAAACCGTACACAAAGTCCTAAATGTTATGAAAGTTAAACAGGTGCAAAATTCCTCATGGATGGGAGCCCATCCATAACAACTTTTTTCAACTAGCCCCCTTGGGGACTTTAGTAATAAATTAACTGGAGTACCTCTGTCACCCGGTTCATTATAAGTTAGCTGGTTTCACACCTCGCTACTTCTTGTTTCCTAATAGCTTGGTTCCATAAAACATGTGGCTTCATTTTTCTTTCTAGTTGCCCTATTAGCCTAATTCAGGGGATAGGTGGCCCGTCAACCATTGACTTTTGGCCCTCGTCTTGCTCAAAAATATAAAAGGACACATAAGAAATCAGTTGCATTTGGCCCTCAAGTAGAGAACTTTCAAATATTTTTGGCATTTTCTGGCACCTCAGCTAATATAATTAGAACCCCTGGCCTAAGATTGAGGCTATGATGACAGACCGTATGAGGGAGTTAATGTCCTTATTTGAGGGCCATGACAACTTTGTGTATAAGATACAGATAATTGTTCAGTATAAGTATCTGTGACTTGAGGGTGTTGGCTGCAACCTGCAGCAAATATTCTGATTCTTTACTTTGTTTTAAATAATACAAGCTACATTGCCGGAGTAGTATTATGAACTAATAGTGCCCCAACCAACTGGATCAAAAGTCTAAGTAATATCTGACATTTTACCTCACAACGGGTAAGAAATATAGAAATATTACTTTGGGTGCCTTTGCACAAACTTTATATGGCTATAAAAACAAGGGCCACCACAGGCAGTTCCAGGCTCAATTGCTCCAACGGTACACACAGAGCCACTATTGGCAAATCACCTCTTAGATTTTGGCGGGCTGACATCCTTGGAACAAGCCAAAGGACCGGCAGAGCTTGCAGAGGTCATGGGCCTCTCCTTATATTTATCATTGGACATTCTGTGCAATTAAGGTTGTGCAACATGTAGAAAATGTGCCAGATTTAACCAACTACTCAGTATATAGGCCTGACTCTCAAAACAAACAATAAAACAAATATTTTGAAAGAAATTCTGCTTATCTATTGCTTACCTCATACTCCTCTACAAATTTGATGGCATTCTTTTCGGCCATGGAAGTGACATGCTCCTGGAACTTATTTATCTGGATAGGGCTGCAGAGAGAGTAAAAGAGAAGTCCAAAGTATTACTCATTATCATTTTAAATTAACCAACAAAAAATTTGATTAAAAAAAAAGAAAGAGAAGTACTGAAAACAGAAATCTCAAATACGACCCAAAACACATTGATTTCTCTGGTGCTGGTTTTGAGTGGTCAATTTTGTATTTAATTTTTAAGGTATTTATTTGGTCTACAGAGTGCTACAATACAATTTTTCTTTTCAGAATAGAAAGCTATTCTACTGTACAAGCTGTATTTTTGCAGTGGTTTATTTTCATAAATCAACATAAAAGAAGATATCAGTAGGAAACATGAATAAGGACACTTAGGCTGATATTCTCAAATTGCAAGATCGGAATCAACTGAAATTTTGATACTTTTCTCAAGGATATGTAGTGAACCATAAACAGACAGAAGGTACCAGAATCACAAATGTACCATTAAGTAAGATGCCCCAAGATGTTTATAGAAGACAGCTGCGTAACTTACCGAGTTCCAAGTACGTGCGTCGGGTTAAGCTTGCCAGTCTGCAGAGTGCCGGGACCGGGGATTGGGCTGTCGGCGGTGTTGGAGATCATGTACACGGTGTTGGCATTGGCGTTTTCATTGTTAATTGGGCCCAATAGTCATTGAAGTCCTCACGCTGGTAGTCGGGATATTTCCTGAATTTAAGAAATACATTAAGTACTTGAAGGTGCAGGGAGGGGTCTTCAGTCTCATAAACTGAGTCAACTTGTTTTTGGTTTAAATTATATTGAAGAGAACCAAACATCCACTCATTTATTTCAACCGAGTATGATGAAATAGATTTGAAAATTAGGGCACCTAGATACAGTGGAAGAGATTGTATGGAAACTGTGACAAAAAGGGCAGGGCTTCTAGTGGGGACTAGGAAGCAAAGTGCCTGGGAGTTCATTAATTCTAGTAAACATCAGTTTCTTTTAAGCATTCTGCAGTGATTAATCTGAAATTCTACTTATTGCTACATGGTGTACATTTAATCTTCATTGGGTGCAAGATGTGTCCAAGATTCACCCATACTTCTCAAAAGCGGAAAATTTTGGACTCCTGTAAAATTGCACTACAAGAATCTATTTGCGGGATCCGTGGACTCTCGCAAAAATATATTCCGAGAATCCACTTGGAATCCTGTGGTCCTTTATGAAATTCTACTACCCACCTGAGAAATGTGCACAAAAATAAGCATGTGTTAACCCACAGTAAGGTCACACACAACAAACTATGTGGTGGCCCTTTAATTTACAGAACACTTTTATTTTATTGAGATAAGAAAAATCTATCAAAATTACATTAGATCAAGATATGTGTGAATGTAGCTTACCTCCGTCTTAAACCTTCTTCTCGCCAGCGCTACAAGCACACAGAGCCAGTATAATGGCCAAGACTAAGACAATGATGAGGAAGGGGATGGCTGCATAGGCAAACCACCACGCCACTGGTCAGCTTCTACAGGAGTAAAATATAACAGTGTTACATTAGGAATTGTGCCATGCTCACCAAATACATCTTAGTCTGTGTCACAGACCTGAAACAGATCAGGTAACCACCAATCTATGAAAACTGTGGGTGAGTACAATATCCAGTGTTGCCAACACCTCACATTCCCCTCCCAATTCGGCTACTTTTTAAAAAGTGCTTTCAAAGTGGGTGGGTGCCGTGGGTAGCGGAGAATTTTTTGTCCCATAGAAACCAACGGTTAAGGTAAAATTTGGGCTACTTTTTTCCCTCTGGTGCCGTGCCTAACCAAACTTTTTGTTGCCAACACTGACAATATCAAACAAAATGAACTTGGTTTCTTAAAGTCTGCATCAATGGTGTCCATTTCATTTTTTTATTTTTAATCTCAAAAGAGATCTTTAAAAACATGATGATCAACCATCAACCAATAATATATGCATGTCACATGCATTTCAAAATTTCATTTCCTTATGAAAGTGATTACCCTATTCCCATCCTCCCATATTTACCCTCACCCTCCCAATTGACGAAACATTTTTTTAAGTCACCAAGTAAAGGGGAGTAAAACACCCTCAAACCTGAGGAAAACAAAGAAAGGCATTATGTGAATTTTAAATACTATATTCAAGATCTTCTGAGACAAGATTGTTTTTCCTCCTAATAACATAAACCTGAAGTAATACGTACTAGTGGTGATGGGGTGAGACCAAGGTGTTTCCGCATAGCCAGCTTCTGTGTATGCTCGCACACAACCCTACAGATAAGAAACAGATCAAGATGATATCAGTACTAGTTAGCTTGAAAATTACTACCAACACCTTTAGCCAAAGACACTTTATTCTATTTGATGCTTCAATATTATGAACTGAACAAATATTATCACACGCTAAAATCAGTTTCAGTGGATGTACTTTAAAAATTCTTTAGAATGCTTAGAGATTCTTAGATTCTTCTTAAGATTCTTCTTAAGATTCTTCTTAAAGACACTATCAGTGATTTACTCGAAAGAGTCAAAATATTTGAAATTTTCAGGAATAGCTTAAAAGTGAAGGAAAAGACTGTAGAATTCTCATAAATTACTTTTTCCAACTGAAGAATTGACAGAAAAGGAAGAAAATGGCAATGTTCAGAGATATGAATCTCCATTCAATTACATGCTGTAGTAATTGTCCGTACAGACAGTTATAACTAAAGTATCTGATTTTGCTCTTATTATGGTTGCTTTTGGTCTCATCCTTGCAAGGTAGGTTAGAATTTACCTGTATAAATTGTTACAGACATGCAAAAATCTGATTTTTGATGATTTTTAAAATTTTCTGATTTAGCAAATCACTGATAGTGCCTTTAAGAAATGATAGACTTCCAATCCTTTTGAGAAATAGGACAATGTCCTTCTGTCTCACCTGTACGTTGTCAGAGGACGCAATGGTCCATTGCAGTAGCCAGGTTTGTCTGCGCAATTGTTCTCCGTACCGACTTCATAGAGTATATAAGACACAGGGCTGTCTTGGCGCTTGTTGCGATAGTAGAAGTCCTCAAGGGTAAAGATGTCCGAGGTCTGATACGCGGGCCACTTGTCGTAATTGCGCACCACTTCCTGGTAACTTGGTGGGATTCTTGGAGATGACAAATTGGCTAATTATAAGGAAGGAAAAGAAATAGAGATGAATCCCTATGCACAGTCTGGGAAATTTCCAAATACGGGCCTGATTTTATCCACTGCAAAATCTACATTCTCAGCAGAAAATGTTTGCACAATCTGTGTCTAAACAATGTAGTGTGGATTTGGTGCTTAAAATATAGAGACCTCTATTACAATCATTTTCATAACAAAATAATAGTGATATTATTTTTATTTTTTATTCTATAATGAAAATAATGTTATTAGAGGCTGTGTATATTTTAAGCACTAAATCTACACTTAGTCTCCCTTTCCGAATACCAGCCTAACTTTAGACCTGGGTTCAAACCAGGGTTAGTCCTACAAGAGTGAACCTTTTTTCCTTTCAAAGTACTGTGAAAGTTAAATGTAACTGGTGAGAAAATTCCTTATGGATGGGCCGGAATGACCCGTCCATAAGGAATTTTCTCACCTGTTATAGTACATTTTCAGAGTATGTTGGAAGAAAAAAGATCCCCTCTTGTAGGACTAACCCTGGTTTAAACCCAGGACTAAAGTTAGTCTCCCTTTCAGAATACCACCCTATAATATTAAGCAGTAGATTTTGAAACTATTTGCCAATGAGAATCTAACTTTTGCAGTGGATAGATATCATTCCCATATTTGTATATTTCTCTGTCTGATGCAGAACACAAATAAATATAGCAAGATTAACCCCATGGGCACTAACAGCCGATTTGATTGGCTAATTACATCATATAATCCTATGAATAGCCAATCAGAGACATGGAAAGAAAAGCTGCTGTTCATACAGATATAAAAAGGTCTATAAATTTTGATTGGCTATGCAAGAGGGTATATCATGTTATAGACCAATCAAAGATAACTTAAGAAAGGTGTGTAGTCCTCAAGAGGTTTAAATAACATTGTGTGACCAATCTGATCCACTCAAAACAATGTCTGCAATTAGGAATAACTAAGTCCAGAATTACTTCATATCTTGTTTTTCCATGGCAGGAATCGCCTGTAACTCTTGCGCTGTTTTTACAAAATGTAAACACCCACATTTTTTTTCAAATGTGATTTCAGTAAGGGTCCATTTTATTATGTCTGAATATTTTTTATGCCATTGTGTCCGTTTAAAGGTGCTTGTTCCGATTTATGTGTATTGTGTTCTCTACTTGATATGAGAGCCTGGCACTTGCACCCCATCAAGTACCGTGGGAAACAAACTTGCGGTTTTGATGGTAGATGCAATAATGCATGTTGCAAAGCCCTATTCAATACTGTGCTAATAATTATGGTTAACCACTAAAACGGCGGTTTTTTGTTTATATCTTGGGAATGAAATGCATTTGAGGGATCATATTTCAGGACGACAATGAGAAAAAATATGGCCTTTCATTTGATATCAAAATCGATACTACTTCCGGGTAAATCAGGGAGTCCCTAAGACGATCAGAACATGCACCTCCAAGTAAATGAATGAATGAATGAGTAAAAAAGGAAGAAAACAGGAATAAAGTGGATAACAGAATGAAAGAAGGAATGAAACAAATGCCTCATCCATTATTTTTCTTTTGCAAACTCTTGATGCCCTCTTATTGCTTACCATTCAGGTGGTCTTGTATCACAAGTACAGTATATCCAATGATTTCTCCATTGGCATCACTGAAAAAATCTTTGTAGACAGGTACTTTATCCAGGGTGTAGGCAGTGGCAGTTATCCTTCTGAAGTAATTATTCAATTCTTGCGGATCATTGATCACCAAGATTGGCACTGAAATAGCAATTACAAAGGTATCAAGTTTTGATATGAACTTATTTACACCTGGTAGATTCTGTATATACTGTAAAAGTGGAAATTTTTGCGCTACATTAATTTTCACGCTTTTGCGCACTTCTGAGCTAGCGCGAAATTAAAAACTCGCAAAAATGTTTATTTTGTGTGTAGGTCTATGTAGGATAGCTGAAAAGAGCGAATTTAAAAACAAGCAAAAATGTTAAAAATTACCGTAACGCAAAAAATTACACGCGCATCACTTTTACAGTAGGTCATAACCCATAAATCGGTGGTTTTTGAGATAGCTTCCCAAATGAATGTAGTATCGCAAAAAACACTGATCTAAGACTACAATTTCCGCAGAAGAATCATATTAGCCAGTGTATTAGATACCTGCCGCGTACATACAACAATCAGCATAAGACACGGCGTACGTGCTTGCATCTCATTTACAGAGCTGTATAAATACGCCCATACATTACAGTGTTGTTACGTGCGTACCAAGGGTTACACATTGGCCACAATTTCTTTGTGGGAATTGTAGGGTTGTTGGTACTTATTTCAGCGCATTTTTCTACAATTTGAAATATGGTAATGAAATTCATATTTGTTTAAATTTTGAAAAAATAAAAAAATTGTTACTCTAGCGACAGGTGTCTGCACAGCCAAGACGGAAATTAATATAAAAATAACTAGAATTCGCGGTTCTCGGCTTTTCGCGCTCGCTATATTCAAAGAATATAAGCTGTGGGCCGCCCCCATGACTTTGACCCTGGCTAAGTGACCTTCATCTCACAACATATGATGGGATCGCATGGTGCACCATGACAAAAAGTTGCGTTCCATTGAACTTCAAGTTTTCAATTTGAGATCAATTACATTTTAAGCCCAATTTTTCAACTTGAACTCACATGGACCTTTGACCTTTCACATGACCTTTGACCACACATAATAATATGAGGGGACCCATTGGGCACCTAGACAGAAGTTTGGTTCCAATTGATTGAAGTTATTACAAACTGTTCAATTGAGGTCAATTTAAAAAAAAACTTAACAATTTGTGACACACAACAACCACACACACTCCACACACACATCCACACAACAATCCACAAACAAAAATCCCCACAACTATACACACGCACAAGGATTGCTAAGTGGTCCTGCCAAGCTTAAGCTGGCGGGCCCCACAAAAAAAAAAAATGATGATACAACGCATGTATGGTGCATGTGGAGGTGGGTGTGTGTCAGTATGATACTGCACATGTCAAGGTGTTGTTCATTATGTCTGTGTCACAAATCCACATCCAAGGTACATGTGTATTGGGCAGAGTGAGTGAGTTTATGTTTGTGTCTGTCATACTTTAGTTGAATTGAATAAACAGGAACTGCCAAACAAAACCAATACAAATACAAGGAAAATCTATCTATAAGGGTCATATACTTACAGCCAGGAACCAACGTGACACCAGCGTATGGGACAGGTGTGATCCAGAACCTTCAGAATTAACAGCTTGGATCTTAAAATCAAAAATAAGATTAATATAAAGGTCAAAGGGGGATGACCCAATTTGATTTTAAAAGTATCCATCTGGGTTTAATGACCCTTAATCCCAATACCTACCTTGGAAAAATAGGGCACTTTTCTACTCAGAACATCCACCAAATAAACTACTTGCCATTAATTTTAACTGGGAGAAAAAAATACAAACGCAGCAGCTTTCTTCAAACAACACACAAAAAAATTGCGACCACTTTCGTGATCCTTTCAACTATGGCTGGTAGTCCACTATACTCTCCGTCATAATTCCTTTTCTCCGCCGGACAGACTACGCCAGCATTACCCCAGACAGAACCATGACAACGTCTAAAAGGAAATACCTAGTCTGCGCGTACACGCAGCAAAAACTTTGCACGCGTATGTAGATGCCTATCAGAAAATGAATTGTGACTGCGACTATAGGGTACTTCCAAACTATGGCTGGCAGCCACTAAAAAGTGGTCCTTCCAGCTAGGCTGGGACCACTAAGTAATCCTTCCAACTATGGTGGCAGCCCACTAAATGATCCTTCCAACTATGGCTGGCAGCCCACTAAGTGGTCCTTCCAACTATGGCTGGCAGCCCACTAAGTGATCCTTCCAACTATGGCTGGCAGCCCACTAAGTGATCCTTCCAACTATGGCTGGCAGCCCACTAAGTGATCCTTCCAACTATGGCTGGCAGCCCACTAAGTAATCCTTCCAACTATGGCTGGCAGCCCACTAAGTGGTCCTTCCAACTATGGCTGGCAGCCCACTAAGTGGTCCTTCCAGCTATGGCTGGCAGCCCACTAAGTGATCCTTCCAACTATGGCTGGCAGCCCACTAAGTGATCCAACTGTGGCTTTCCTTCTCAGGAAATCAAAGTATACACATTAATTTGGATTCAAATCCTTTTACTTATACTTAATGGATGGGAACTTTTAGGGCATTGGTGCTTAATAGGATGAATAACATATCCTCACAAATAAAGAGTATGGGGTGTCCTCATTTTACATTTCACTCTACACGGACTAATCCATGCTGAATAGCTTTACCTCAAACGTGTAAGTATAGCCAGATCGAAGCCCAAACAGTTCCTCTTCGAAATCGTGATCGTTAGGTAGGGCAGTGATGGTCTGCAGACCA
Organism: Ophioderma brevispina; assembly: GCA_023653785.1. Lineage (NCBI taxonomy): Eukaryota > Metazoa > Echinodermata > Ophiuroidea > Amphilepidida > Ophiodermatidae > Ophioderma > Ophioderma brevispina. The sequence goes on along the minus strand of JAMKCH010059767.1, from coordinate 42,655 downwards.
GAGTCAATGCCAAGTACACCCTGAAAGTGCAGCAAAAAGTACAAGGGTTAACAATGAATTCTGCAAGTTCCATTTCTATGGGGGAAAATCTATACACATACAAGGGGAAAGAAACGATATTAAAAGGCAAGTGATAGTGATAATGTAATGGGGGTTCTGCCTACGGACCTCCTCATTGGCCCCCATTTTCAACTATTATGTAACTACTGTATATGTGCATGTACTAGTGAAGAAAACCGTCTACTTCTAAAAATTAGATTTGGTAACATCTCTGGAAGTTAGGCTATGAAGTTATGTTCTGTGTTCCAGCAATGCACACTATCTAGTTTTACCTGATGATTGTATTTTAGAAATTTTGCCATCTATATATTATGTGGTCTGTCTGTCTGTCAGTGTGTCTGTCTGTCTGTCTGACCATCTATTTTCTCAGAGACCGAGGGGCGCACGTTCCTGAAACTTGGTGGGTACGTGTCCCTTGACCGTCCGAAGACAGAGTTTGTATTGGTTAGTGGATCAAAGGTCATCAGGGGTCATTCAAGGTCAAAGGAGGTCAAATGGGGTAAACGTTGGTGTATGGACATGAAACTTGGTGGAGTGGATTGCTGATACCGGGTCATTCAAGCCAGGTGATCGCGAAACCAGGGGACCGCCTAGTACTTTATATTATTAATGTAAAAATGTATTTGATGTTTTGTCTGCACAATTTGTGAGATTCGTTCAGACAGCGACATAGTCAAGTGCTTTGTGGGGTGCTGGAGAACAGGGGATAGTATTTTCAGGAGCATAATCTTCACTTTTCTGAAATTTGCCGATGAATTAAGTTTCAAGCGGATATCTTTTAATAATAAAAAGGCTGTGCTTTATTTTTCTTGAACTATGAGTTGCTACTTCATACACGATGAGCACGCAAATTAAAGAGACACTGGCACATTTGGAAAATAGTGCGCCCTCAAGATTTTTCTTATATTAGCCCTCACCTGAAATGAATAAGTCCAAATCAATGCCCTTTTGGGTAAACAGAATGAATTTATATTAAGACCACTCCAGATGGTTTTATTAGTAAACAGTGGATAATGGTGTTAAACACAAGAAAACACACGGAGTTGATTCCCACAGCATCACCCTGTTTGACTGGTTGGGAACATTTTGCAGCTTTTTTTAGTTACCAAAGGTTTAAATCCGGTTTTATCCTCACTAACGGGGGTGGCCGGATACACCTAGCAATCAGCAAAGCTGATGAGATTTATTAGAGCAAACAGAAAATTGACCAGATGCCTTCCTGACGTCCAATCCAGAAATTTTGGGCAACAAGCCCACAGTGCAAGGCAGCATGTGATGGATGGCCCCATTAGCTCTCCAGAAGCTGAGCCATGTAACTTTATTATTTATAATTGTGAGTGAGTCTGTGATATTCATCTAATAAACATTTTTTTATTCAAAAGCTATAACAGACCACAAATTAGGCTAAAAATCACTGGAGTCTAGCCTCATATTAAGGGGATATGTTTTCTGGGTTTAATAATTTTGTCCATAATACTATATAATATATAAATTATAGAGAACTATATCCTACGCCTTAGGGCGAAATTTCTATTCATAAACATAGACTTTTACGTTAGGGCGAAATTTGTTTCGCCTTCTTAACGATTATCTTTGTTGCGCTTGATTCCGGTCAAAAGAGAAATGAATATTAGGATTAGCAAATGAGCGATCAAATCTCAAAGCTGAACAAAAAGATATGAATATTATTAATTAGCATACTAAAGAAGGTCTTATAGACTAATGAATAGTAATATTTGCCCTATGTGGGCTTCAATCTAGTATCAAATATATATATATATATGATATAGATAACATAAGATCTTTCAATTCCAAGCTGTAGAGGGCTGATACTAAAAACAAAAAGTAGGAGCCTTTGTAGCATATTTAGCTAAACATGTAATTTTCAGCTGTTGTTACTGACAGTTTCATGGGGCCTAACGGCTCATCAGAAAACTGAGCGTAGTTTTGTTTTGTCTGGATTCGCGAGGAAGAATGCGTGTTAGTGCGTGAGCTAAACGCAAGAAAGGTGTGCGTGAGGGTGTAAACGCATGCGTCCAGAGAAGCGCACGAAGAATGCATTTCCCGTTGATAATTCGGCAAACCCGACAAAGGTGTTCATTTCTTCTTCACGCCACGAAAACACGCATTCTTCCTCGCGAATCCAGACAAAACAAAACTACGCCTCGTTGTCGATGAATGCAGTTAGGCACGGAAACTGCCAGTAACAACAGCTGAAAATTAAATGTTTTTGCGAAAGATGCTATATATATAATATACTTTTTCCAAAGCCACTAGACTATCCTTTAAGAGCAAATTGAAAGAAATTTATATTTTGTATAAAAAAGGCATCCAATTCGATAGTAACCTTTCATTGGTGTTTATCCTCACGCAACGGTTTTTTGACGCCCTATATTGGACAATGTAGCAGTAATGAGGCCGTTTTAGGGTACTCAGGCTGCACTGAACGACAACAACAAAGGAGAAAGCTGAGCTGGGTATTACATGGAAAGTCTCCACAGGGCCAGGAACTGCAGTTCACAAGCAGATAAAAAGGTTTATTATCGGTTGTATACAATCACCAATGTTATACGATAATTCATCCTTTTGATGCGAATGACGTCTTGTTTGGGTAATGTGACAAAACTCCCCCTGTCAATGTATGAAATAGAACTATATACCTGCAATTTTTTTATATTTCGTTAGCCATCAGGATATTTTTTTTTACATTTGGTTTATGAAGCCATTTCCATTGTGTGCTTTAAGCTAAATGTAATGTTATGAAAAGGTTTTTAGAATAATAAGTAGTATGTTCAATTAACTTCGAAACCCAGTTTTTATGGTTTTTTACCAAAGCCATTCCAAACTTACAAACCGTCTGAAAAGAAAGGTACCTGCCTTGACTATAGATTTCTCTATGTTTTTTTTTTTAAGTGAACTGTTTTATGTACCGTACTGACCCGAGTATAGTCCCATGCTCGATTATAATCCCACCCCCAGTTTTGAAAGAATATGAAGAATTGTAGAAAATCCTGTTATAATCCCACCATAAGTTTTTTGCTGGAAGGCATAGATTACATGCAATTTTTTGTTACAATTTTCACTGTTTGGTAGTATCTTCTTGTGATTTTCTTTACCAAATTAATTAGGTTCATGCTGTAGGTTATTTACAGGTCTTTGTTGATCACACACCTCATTTAACACTTGAAAACATCTGGAATAAGTTAGGTCTGAAAGGTCGAAATGTTGATGTTCGTGTGTTTCATGTTAGGGTGGAGATCCCATTATAATCCCACCCCCTAAATTCAAGCTAATTTCAGGTTAAAAATAGGTGGGACTATACTAGGGTCAGTACAGTACTTCAGAGAAATGTTGCTGAATCCATGCATCGTTTTCTTCTGAATTTATAAAATTGAAATGGTAGTTAGGCATTTGGGTTCTGCATAAATGTGTTAGCTCCTTTTCTACTTAAAAACAAACAGAGAGTAGAGTGGGTCAACTTATTCCATGCAGGGGTACTTTTAGTTTGTATAGAAATGTCATTCTAAACTTGTAAATATGTGCAATACAGAAGCACTGAATAACTCTGTTAGTTTTTATGAAGTCTCATTTCACTTCTGAATGACTTAGTCACTTAGTTGTCAGTAAATGAATATTATCAATACACTCTTTCAGCTCTACAAAACAGCAGTTCTATTGATGCAACAGGGAGCACCTTGAAATACCATGCAGTAAACATGGCTTCATACATTGATTGTTGACATGACATGTCTTCATACATTGATTGTTGACAATGAGATGTCTTCATACATTGAATTGTTGACAATGACATGTCTTCATACATTGAATTGTTGACAATGACATTTCTTCATACATTGAATTGTTGACATGACATGTCTTCATACCTTGAATTGTTGACAATGAGATGTCTTCATACATTGAATTTTTGACAATGACATGTCTTCATACATTGAATTGTTGACAATGACATGTCTTCATACAATGAATTGTTGACAATGAGATGTCTTCATACACTGAATTGTTGACAATGACATGTCTTCATACATTGAATTGTTGACAATGACATGTCTTCATACATTGAATTGTTGACAATGAGATGTCTTCATACATTGAATTGTTGACAATGACATGTCTTCATACATTGAATTGTTGACAATGACATATCTTCATACATTGAATTGTTGACAATGACGTGTCTTCATACATTGAATTGTTGACAATGACATGTCTTCATACATTGAATTGTTGACAATGACGTCTTCATACATTGAATTGTTGACAATGACATGTCTTCATTCATTGAAATGTTGACAATGACATGTCTTCATACATTGAATGTTGACAATGGCATGTCTTCATACATTGAATTGTTGACCAATGGCATGTCTTCATACATTGAATTGTTGACAATGACGTCTTCATACATTGAATTGTTGACAATGACATGTCTTCATACATTGAATTGTTGACAATGACGTCTTCATACATTGAATTGTTGACAATGACATGTCTTCATACATTGAATTGTTGACAATGACATGTCTTCATACATTGAATTGTTGATAATGACATGTTTTCATATGACTTCATACATTGATTGTTGACAATGACATGTCTTCATACATTGAATTGTTGACAATGACATGTCTTCATACATTGAATTGTTGACAATGAAATAAAGGATGTGGAATGTGTCCAACTCAATGAAATTTATAATTATACAAGGTACTTAAACAATAAAAAAATCAAGTGCATTGTTGAAAAATATTCCAACAAGGCTATAAAAAATGAATTAAGTCAACCAATCAGCACTTACAATCTGGATATGTCCGTTGCCTCCATATAACCTCGTCACTTTTGGCGCCCTCACTGACGGTTCTAACCTCAAAATCGATAGTAGTGTGAGGGTGTAATCCGGTCAATGTGAATTCTTCCTCGGTAGTAAAGTATGGCGAGGGTGGCAGATAGTTAGGGTGGGATGGTGAGTACGGACACTTCATAGCCATCACGTTGGGCCTGCGGCAGGATCCCATTCTATTGTGATTCTATCTGTATCGACTCGGTTTGGTCTAACGGGTCCGGGTCCGGGACGGTTGGGTCCTGTGACAAATTGACAGTTTGATGTTTTAAGAATGGCACCTTTTTCAGATTAAACGCAGTCTGGTCTTTATTGGCCTTTTGGTCAACCCTCCATAAATTTTGTTTCTTTAATTGGTTTTTGTGTAACATGATTTTTTGGAAATTTAAAGTTGAGGTGAAGATTGCCTAAACCTACCCAAAACCATATACTGCACCCAAAACATACCACCAGTAAGGACAAAAATGATGGGAACAAGATGTCATGCATTATTTATGGAACAAAATGAATAAATGATGTAAACATATCAGATTTTTTTAATATTCATTAGTGATGTAAAAGAAACTTTGGCGGGTAATAAGACTTAATCCTATGATTATTCAAAAAACACATTATGTTGTTTTATAATCTCTAACTGAAGGCTGATTTCCTTTCCAAGTTGACTGACACATATTGATTTCCCTTCTGAGAAGTGGAATGCCCCAAATTACCATATAACACACCTAAAAGAGAAAAAAGAAATGGTCTCGACCAGTGATCCAAAGAGGTCACACCCACATGTCCTGTCGACCTGAGCTTTTCCTTAATTCCGTTTTGCCTCAGCCAACACGGACGCGTGTACATTATCATGCTTGGGGCGGGCCTGGAGTGGGGAAGTCAAACTTGGAAAGGAAATCAGGCTTCAAGTTAGATGACTTTATAAAACATATGTTTTTTTGAATAAATCATACACTGAACTGATTCCTTTACAAAAAACCATAGTTGACTGAAACATATGCCTTACCCCCGTTGAATGAATATTTCATCAACACCAAGACTAAGCAACACGTTAGTCCGGAGGTGGAGCATGATCGTTCAGAATAGCAGCCAAGGATGCAGTCAGGTAGACCAAAACGGTCAGATCCCAAAACACTGGAATCTAAGATTCCTAAAAGTCAGAAGCCCATAACTCACCTAGCTAGTGGAGTACACTAGGGTGAGTAAGAGGACCTCCGACTTTATAATGTGATTAAACGACCTGCCAAAGTTTTTTGGAGGATAGCCAGAGCCGTGAATCCCGCAGAGAAACCCCAACCACGGAATAGGCGAGAGGAAGAGCTCCTACAGAGACTGGAGTGCGACGTAGGCCCTGTACAAAGGGCCCGAAGCACCCGCGGCAAAAAGGCGGAGAACTAGGCCTCACAGCCTTGCGACAACTGGGGATCCGGGAAGGAACCAAAGAAGTTCAGGCGACTCCGTCGTAACGACCGGGGCAAGAAGCCTAACCCCAAAAAACGGAGGAAGCGGCCCCGAGAGGGGGGGTCCGATCAGAGCTACCACAAAATAACCCCGCGGAGAGAGGCCCGGGGGAGATCAAGTTTGAGATACTGAAATGAAGGCTAAGGCCCCCAGCCCCTTGGATGGGCTGAAGGAAAGTCCGACCTGACACCGAGGAAGAAGCGACAGAGAAGGAAATCTCGAGCTATCCATCCGGGAAGGGACCAGAAAGAGTAATAAAGGCGAGGGCTCTAGTCGACGCCGCCACCCAGGACGATGGGTGCTTCGCCCAGAGGCTCGCCGTGAACTCAGACCAAGAAGGCAACTAAGCTCGGGTCAAAAACGGACGCCTTGCAGGAGTCATGGAACGAACCAACGTCACCGAAGGACGAACCGAACAACCTAGGTTGTGGTAGGCTGAGCTAGTTGACCGAAAAATCCCGACAGCGGATGATCGGAAAACAGCCAACAGCCTGCAAAATAAGTGAAACGTCCCACCTCAGACTGTCCACAGTGCAGGAGGTTGGAGGGACGATTCAGGCCTCGACTCCGGGGTAGACAGAACCACCAAGGAAAGAATGAGGCAGACCTCCGCAATACCGGGAGTCGCCGCGGCACCAGAACCCGGCAACCGAAGAGCAGTCAAAGGCTAGATTAATGATAACTAGCACCTCCCAGATCAGGCAGAGTCAAACCTGGCCCGAAAGGTAATCAAAGTGAGGTACCACCGAGAAGTCTACCATAGGGGAGAAACCATAGGAGGTTAGCTAGCTCCGCGGAACACAAGTCGAGTCTCGATAGGCGACCCGTCGCCGATAGCTCACTAACTGCTCGGGAAAGCCCGAGATAAGTCTAACAGTGGCGACTGCAAGCAAAGCAGGTGACACGTCTTAGAAGGACAGAATGATCCAACAGAGGAACTTCTTTGCCGAACGACGAATCGGTATCGAGGAGGCACAGGCAGCTGCGTAGGCCGAACTCACGGCTACGGGCTAAGATGCCACCGCGAAGAGGTCCGCGGGCAGCATAGCGGCTGTCGACACAATATCCCCGAGGAGAAGAAAGTGAAGAGAGCCACCGGAGAAGTTCTACCCGAGTCGGGCGAGATACCGATTAAGGATCACCAAAGCCTCAAGAAAAGGGAGTAACCAAGTCGTCAACCAAACTCGAGACGTCAGACTGGAAAATGACCACAGCGGGGGTTTACGCCCAGAGACATCCCATTCCCACCCGTGAGCGAGAAGCGCCCCACCGCTTAAGTTCAGGTCCCTTGACCGACTAGGTAGAGGGGGATAAAAATCCCAGTCGAAGTGGGCAGACCACCACGTCAAGGGCTTCCCAGTCGTAAAGACATGAGCCAGAGCAACGCAACGTGTCCCCCAAGGACCCCGATGTACTAAGGGAAATCAACAAGATCCGTCGCAGGTGCACGCGGGAAGACAAGACAAGTCAACTGCCAAGAACCAACTGAGAAACCACCTGTGAATTGAGTTCTGAGAACCCACCAACTAAGATACCCCCGTCGCTGGTATTCCCACTAGGCACGCACAGTTGAGACAGAGGCGTGGCAAAGACCACAACAGGCAAGTGAAGAGATAGAACAACGGAAGCCTGAAAAGCCGCTGGAGGGGAGTCCAGTCCCCCCGACTGGAAGACAGCGGACAGGGTAGTCAGACTGATCCAAAGGAATGTGCGAGAACTGTCAAAGCCACCCCTAACTCCCGAACAACCGGGAGAAGGGACCCACGGACAAGACACCGACCCAACAGACGGAGTCCAGGCGAAGTCAAAAGACATCAAGGGCTAGGAGTTAGCCCTGGGAGCACAGGTAGGTTAGGCAACAGAGCCAACCACATCGCACAGGAACGGAACAGAGCCCCGATGGGGCGAGGGCGTCCACCCCTGGGTGGGATCCAAGCCCCAATGAGGGAACCCGAGCATCACCGTCAAGACTTAATAACCAAAGTCCTATACCGCAAGAGCAGGCTGGCCCCGAGGCACCAGCCGGCATGTAGCCGAGGTCTCGCGCCCCCCAAAAGTGAGGACAGGAGGGCAGGAAGACAGCCAATGCGCATAATGATCAGGTTCCCATGGGGTGTAAGGCCAAGGGTAGAAGGACCTTGAGCCCTAACCCCAGGCTGAGCCGGCCCACGTGAAGTCCCCTGGAGTGGCCACGCTAGACCAGCAAAGGCCATAGGCCTCATAACACCTGACAGGGTGGCCAAGTAATCACCAAGCAGCCAGGGCATCAGCCCTAGGCCAGGCCCGACAAGGGCCCACCAGCTTGTGTGGGAAGAACCAGGGCCATCTACCCACCACCTCCGAATGGAGATGAAGGGTCTAAGTCGAGAAGCAAACTAGGCGATGAAAGCCCCACGGCCTAGGCCCAGGCGAATTCAAGACCCGCCGCCAAGTCTATAGGCAAAACGACTCTCCAAGGAATTCAGGGCTTAAAGACCCTCCAAAGACCAGCATCCCAGGCCAGAAACAACGGTCTAAGACCCCAAGGGAACAAGAGACTAACTCCAGACTGCAACTGTCCTAGGTCCCGACTCGTAAACGGCGCTCGTCCCCCCCTTGATCCCCAGGAGGGGAGCAGTGAAGCTGCCTCATAGCCCACGTCCAAGTCCCCCAAGGGAGCAGCGACCATGCTAGGGTAGGCAGTAAGCCTAACAGCAGAGCTAATACCCATGACCCAAGGCCTAGATGGCCCATCGCCCTAATCTGGCAGATACCCAGAGGCCTCAAGTCCCCACGAATGGTGCCATCGGAACGGACCCCTCCCGGACTAGCAACCACGAGGATGCTAGCTACCGGCAGCAACAGTCAGCCGCCAGGAGGAGCGACGGAAGCGTCCGGCGCCAGAGCTGAAGCCCATGGGAGCCGGAGCCGAGTGCATAAAGACTAAGGTCGCGGATCTCCGACGAAGCTGCAAGCCATACACGGCAGGATGCGCCCCATTGCCCAGGCCGAGGCGGGCTAGTCCCAACCACAGGCCAGGGCAGGGCACACCCCCACGTAGGGGACCCTGCATGCCGAAGCTAGAGCAACGTCAAAGAATGACGCGGTAACCCAAGGAATACACAAGGCTGAGAGGGCTTTCACACCAAGGCAGGGCGACATGCCAGCCAGGGGTGAGCACTCAAGCTAGGCCCGCCCCGTAGGGAGCCCTGCCAACGAGCAGACTTGAGTAGATCCACGAGAACCACCGAGACCTACAACATCCCTGAAGGGATGCCAGAGAGCCAAGGCGGCGCGACAAATCCCCGCAAGTAGACAGGTCGCGGCGCCGCGAGTTGAAAGTCCACACCAGGGAAGGTGGACGAAGACAACAAAACACACCCCCGAGCAGCAGCCCCCCTAAGAGGAGACCAGATTGCTGTGGTTAAGCCCAGAAAAGCCCCGTCGGAAATCCACGCCAACACGGCGGATAAACGCCACCCCGGAATCACGAACGCCGATGACTGCGTATAAAACGGCCACCATGCAGCGCTCGGGCACGCCCTGAAAGGGCATTCTGCATCTACACTGATCCCCCCAATTGAGCACAAGCGGAAGAAGGCGGAGGGCCAAGCGTCGCCACCTGGGCGGCGACATCAGGGCCTCCCGCAGGGACCCAGCCAACTGGCATAGGCTCGGCAGCAGGAGCCACGAGGCACGACTGCAACCCAACCCGACCCTAGACTAGGGTACAGGCCGAGAAGATGTGGGGACGACACCCCAGGTCCCAGGCACGTAAGCCAAGGAGTAGTGGACGGTCCAACAACCGCCTGCCCCTGGCCCAGTAACAGGCTGTACCACCCGCAGCCTTGACCGCCCCCAGAATGGAGACAAGCCGCTGCAGTAGCGGCGCGACTGCCCCGCTCGAAGCGGGTCAGAAGCAGCACCCCGACATTCACCTGGTGCCAGCGGCTGGGCAGTTGACGGCGGAGGCGCGGAGTGACTATCGCCTGGAGGGGCTCCCGCAGCGGAGAGTCCCCGGTCGAAAGACCATACCAGACGACCAGCCCCAGAAGTCCAGCACGACCGGGGGGGATAAGTCACGTACGGGGCTGCAGCGTAACCTGAGAAGGCAGGCTGCGGCAGCTACTGAGTCCCCCTCGCGGGGGTGAGCCACGAAGGCTGGGCCCCGTAGAAGCCAGTGGTCAAGGGGCACCCACCGGGTACCCCCACCATAGGCGCCGCCGTGGAAGCAGGTGCCGGCGGACCAGCACCAGCAACCACCACACATCGTACCACCAGATAGGCCTGATCGACCTAGTCCGTCTGGGGCATCTGCGAGCCAACCCATCGGAGCACCGCTCGCTACGGCCCCGCCCCGAAGGACCCCGGTGGCAGCGTACGGCGCCTTCTGAGGAGGCACTGCATGACTAACCAGGCTAGAGATGCGGGGTGGAGCGAGCTTAGTCAACACCTGCGGCGTCCCGAAGACAGAGTGATACCGAAGCCACCAGCGCCTCCCAGGGTCTGCCGAGACATACCCCGAAATAATGGCTACCGTAGTCGCGGAAGAAGTGCCCGCAGACACACGGTGGTGGATAACCACGCGATGGATCAACCCCCGGGCGAGCAGGGCACCACCATCACCCCTCCAGTTCTCACCACCACCGGAATTTCCGCGGCCGCCAATCCCCCTTGGGATTGGCAGCAGCATACCAGCGCAGCCTGTCACCGGAGAGCCCTATGGGCTGAACCCCGGCGAGTAGCGGCCGATATGCGCTGAGGAGGCGGCCCGAAGCCACCCCATCAGCGCTTTGCGAAGTAGCCGAAGCTACCACACCTTTGGGAGCACCCAAAGCAGCAGCGGCTGCTTGGACGCACCCCTGACCGGAGCCTGACTACCCCCAACCCCCGCCCTACCCCGGTACGCAACACCGAAAACAGGCGGCGTACCATGCTCCATGGTCACCCATTTTTTGAACATCCGACAGTCCAAGACAAGAAGAGGCTCAACCGGTGTGCGGAACTAGCCTGTGATCGACACAAAGGGGATGGGGACCCATTCATAGAATGGAAGCGGGGCAGCGAACGCAATTAGAAGCCATGACGGGGTGAGCGTGAGTTGCTAGATGGAATAGCGTGTGCAAAAAACGTACAGAAAAATAACAGCGTGCCGTGGACGTTCTCCAGGTACGCAACTCAAGACACAAAACCAAACGGTAACGAGTCACGAACCGGTTAAAGAAAATTTCAAACACAGTTTTGACATATTTTAAGTATACCACAAGCAGATAAAAAATATACCACACTAAACCATGTAATTGTTAGCAAGCAAGCCCGCTAACAAAGACAGTAACAAGCTCACACATAGTCAAAGGCGTCAAAGCAGCAACACGTGCGTCAATGGCTGCTTTGTTTACCGTGTTTCACGCTACACAGAACATGACCGCACTGGGCGGCAAACAAAGGATCTAAAATAAGAGATCTCAACGGCGAAAAGTCTCCGTTTATTCCGTCCGCATGAGCGTTATAAATCCAGCATATAATCCAGTATATTCTTCCAGATGATATGGGTATAGTAGTAGGAGTATTCAGTATGATACGACAACTAGTCCGTATCAAAATCTCAGTTAATTTTGGCGTAATTTGCAGAGCTGCGGTAACACGGGCCGTTTGAAAACAGCCAAAACGGAATTAGAGAAGAGCTAAGGTCGACAGGGTGTGACTGGGGGTCACTGGTTCAGAGAACATTTCTCTTTTAGGGGTGTTTTTATGGTAATTTGGGGCATGCCACTTCTCAGAAGGGAAATGCAAATGTTTCAGTCAACAGTGGTGTAAAGGAAATCATTTCAGTGTAATGATTTATCTTTCGTATGTTAACCGCTTCACAGTTGTTTCAAGTTTGGTTGTTTGGAATTTCAGTGCAGTTCATTTGCATTTTTGTTTGTGAGACTTTCTATTATTGGCCTTAACACCTCTAATGCCCACAAAGGCAGCATTTTACAATACCTGCCACATGTTATGATCGAGATCTCGATCACTGGAGCACAGTAAGTGTTAAAGCTAAATGTGTAACAAGAGATTTCCAGTCATATATATTTCTTGATATGTACTATTTCATATAGAGTAGACACTCAACTTGTATTTGGCTACAGAATAACTTAAAATGAAAAGAAAAGGTAATTTGTATTATATTTATATGTACAAATTTGTACCAAAGAAACAGTTCTCAGCGTAATCCTTCAGATGGGGAATTTTTGATAGAAGCTTTAGGACCAGTGCAAAAATCAGAATTTTCACATTTGTTAGGGACACCTGTTATTTGAAATCTCTTGTTGGACACCTTTTAATTGATCTATTTCATCACAACAAATTTCTATTGTATTGATTGGGGAACGGACACAACCTTGCAGAACGAATGGAAGCGCTGACACGCAACAAAACTTTTAACTGATAAGAATAAAAAATCACTATAGGCTATTGATATTACACACAAATATATACAAGAAAGGTTCATTGAGCAGCTTACCTTACGGGTGTTTCGCCACCAAATATGTAAGGTGCACTCTCAAGTCACCAGACACGGTTACTATTGTGAACTCATGATGAGTGGCCAAGGGGGCAGTACACTAGCAGTGAAATCGTTGAGCAGCCAGAGCACTATCCTAAACAGGTTTCTCCAATATGCCTGGGTAAGTGATCAGATAACTGTCGTTGTAGCCGGTGGGTCTTCCCATTCAAATGTATAGATGAAGGTGGGTCCTCCGTAACTTCTATTTCATGTACGATTCGGGTCTTTTAAAGGGGAGGGGGAAGGTCAGAAGGCAAAATTATTGCAAGAAATAACAAAGGTGAAGCGTTCAACTTCAGATATGTTTTCTTAGATATCAATCACTGAAGGACATTTCTCATCAATACCCGAGTACCCGATTATAATCCCACTGCTAAATTTGCTGTTCAGACGAGACAGAGCCCGAAGACCTTCCCAAGTTACCTTTTCGCCTACAACAATTTGTTTTCATGCCACCGGAAACCTCTCATAGCAGTAACACGTAATCATACTTCTGCACAACAAACGTTCCTTGTGCATTATCGAGAGCTGTGCCTTTAGTGGTTTCAATTTCTAATGTAAGTCTATGAACGATCAAGAAATGATTCTCGATTGCTATGCATGCGCTTCTTTGTGTAACAGTATTTTCAATATTCTCATCATCATCAAGAATATCTTGAACCAGCCAGAAAGCTAGTATTAACTGTAGGGAATTTAGGGGTACGATTTGAGCAATAGGAAATTGAGTGAGAGTGCCCCCCTAGCGTCCGCCCGTGGAGAGTTAAAACAACGGCGCGTAATATGGACTATTTAAATGATTTACGTCACAACATGGTATTCAAGATCCGTGTAAAAAAAATTCCATCATACTCTTTTCGTAATTACATTCGCCACATGATTCCTACTTCTAAAGATAAATTTCTAGTAATTACAGGTTCAGTGGATATATCCAGCATTTTTACTTTATTTGTATAAACGTTTGTGGGTCATTTAATAAGAATAGGCGGCAACTTGGACGGGTAACAGGGGACGGTAACTTGGTGTAGGAACTTGAGACCGAGTCTAGGCAAGGCTGTATGATTTGTATCATCATGTCCAGGCATCGGGCTAGGAACGGGGCTAGGAATATCGGACTTGCATCATTGCATGTTTATTTTCTTTTGGACTTGGCAATTTCAAATTCATGTGCAGTGCTTAACATTGAGTTTGTGTACCGTTCGTGACCGTGTACTCTCTAGCATATAGCTGTGTTGATACACTTGACCGATGTTACCTTCCCGGCGACAAAGAAAGTAATGGAGTCAACACGCCATTACCAGTTGATAATAATGGTTCGCGCGCAAGGATTATGGGGGCTGGCTTCCGAGCTGCTGTTAGACGGACCTGTGTTACCCAATTTTTTTCTGCAGGGAAAAATATTTTTCAATAGAATGAAATACTTTATATACAATTTTGTTTCTGTCTAGCATCATGTCTTCCACAAGGTAAAAAATGCATTTCTATATGGTAAAGAATTTTTTTTTATCAGAATGTCTCAACTTCAGTTTAAATTCATACCACACAAAATAGGCTATCAATTGATAACCTACATTATTACACCTCATGAATATTCATGAACATAATCATGCTATTTCATTGGTTGATTCCTATTACGCAAGCTATTTCCCTATGGAAATAGATTGAACTGTTTCCCTACAATCTCGTCCCCAGAGTAACAGTGAGGTGTAATAAATACTACATGGTTTATATTGGGAAATAGGGCACACTATTTTCCCGAGGTACTGGCTACGGGCTTATCAATAGGCCCGTAGCCAGTACCTCGGGAAAATAGTGTGCCCTATTTCCCTCTAACCATGTAGTATTTGTACACTGTACAGCCAGCCACATGAAAGGCATAATATGAGACAGTGGATTTTGTTTATGGCACAACACCCAAATAAAGTCTCACAATTGTAGTCTGACCATAAGTTCATGTCAAAAACAGTGGAATGTACCCAAGTTAGTATAATATATAGCGGCCACTGCTTAGCAATCAAGTGTACTTGAAATATGGAAATCAACAAGTTTGTCAGCTATGGCTCTATACAAATTAGTACGATTGCTGCAAGTCTTAACTTTCTTGTGTCAATTGGATCGGGTCACTAGTATAATATTTACCAGGGAGAAAATAAAAATGTGCCCAATTTATGTGCATTATTTCTGAATATAGAACATTCTCCCTTAGACTAGACGACCCAGGACTCGACAAATCATCTGTCCGATTGCCCAGAACACTGATAAATTCTCTAGAAAAAATTGGCCAAGTTCAGGTATGGTTTGGGCAAGTGCTATTTCACCTGGGGTTACCCGATTGGGCAAGCTGCCAGAAAAAAAAATATTGAGGTCTAAGACAACTGGTATGCTCCAAAGTCAGGTTGAACTTACATGTGCGTGCCTGCACAGAATCTGCTAGACTGTAGATATTCTGACCCTCAACTTCGGCAAATGCCTGAAGATAGAAGGTGTACTGGCGACCTGGTGCTAGTCCAGTCACTCGGAAATTATCAAGATCCGGGTTGTGTTCTTCTATTGGAAGGTTAGTACCCTCGTCGTCCGGTTCGGATGTCAGTTTGTAGCCAGCAACTTGGTAACCATTGGGAGCAATCCAGGTGAGATGAACATAGGTTGTGCCAGGGCCGGAATCGTCCAACTCGAGGTATGGTGGTGCTGGGCCTGCACAAAGTGGATAGTAAAACAAAAGACATTTAGTACCTACAATCGACCTAATTAGCGCCCTCAAGACTCATTTTAATGATGCAATAAAAAATCAAGTCAGGAATTTGCCTGACAAAACAATAGGAAACAACATTAAGACTAGACTAAGAATTGCCAATTATTATAAAGGGGAAAACTTACTAAGAATAACATTAAATAGAAGAATTTCTTTGTTGTTCTTCCATAATTAAATACAGCGTTAGCCTTTAATCAAGGAAAACTATTCAAGCAATTGTGATCAAAACCCAGCTTTGTTCATTCAATTATTTTCGACAAAACTTACGTGTTGTCTCTGAAGCATAACCTGGAAGGCTTCTATAGCCATTTCGTCCACCTACAACTGTATAAACAGTCACTGTGTACACTCTTGCTTCCCTGAGTCCAGAGAAGATCTGCTCTCTGGGAGCCAGCGCATCAACGTAGATGGGCGTTGGAGGTGTACCCTGCGGATAGAGTTCCACGATGTACGTGTCATAAACACCGTCTGCCTCGCTCCACTGTACATGTAGTTCGGAGTTAGTCTGGCGATTGATGGTGACATCCACTGTGGCAGGTCCTGGAAAGAAACAAGAGGAGAATTTTGTTAATTGCATACTGGGTGAGTTGTGTATATATATTAGCCAGTTTTAGGCCGGCAAATAATCTGCCACAGATTTAGCATGAATTTCGGTATTTTTAGGAATATTTGGTCCCAAAAAATGTGGAGGTATTTATTAGAGGGGAGCACTTAATACAGACAATACGGTATTTTGTAAAAAAAAAAAAAGAGCAAAATTTTGAACTCCAAGCAACTCTAGTCCTCTGGAGGACCTAAAGATTTTCAATAAATGGCAAATTTGACTTACTTGTTCGTTCAACTTCTATGATCGGTCCAGCCTTGATTGTGCTACCCTTGTACAAGTACAGATTGAAGGTGTACTCCTGACCAGGGGTGAGTCCATCAAATCGCAGTCGGTCTCTCAAATGGCGAGGGATGGACAGAGGCGATTCAACAATTTGTTCTTCTGGTGCATAGGAGATGACATAGTGATCAAAATCGCCTCCACCCTCAGTCCAGTGAATCTCAATGTGACGCTCACCAACGTCCGTTACCTCAATATCCACATCAAAGTCTAGAAATAACCAATAGTGATTATTAGTGAATGTTGTATGAATTGTTCTAATGAGTGTTCTAATGGCAAGGGAAGAGTTACACACTGCTGCTTAAGCTACTTGGTCATGGCAAGCTAAATCCACCAATTCTAAACCAGAAGGCTAATAACATTTTCATAGGCAAAAGCATTTACCAAGTTACTTCAGTCCTGTTTTAGTTGTTAACAATATTTTTTTCAGTGTACATCACTGCTTAAGGAGGAGAAGGCTTTTATTTGAATGTCTGAAATGAAGCATTAGCCCCCCAAATGTAATTGCATGGGTTTTGTAGATACAAAATGTACCTGTACAAACTTGGCTCTAAATGTGAACAAAATAATACATTTTAAATCGCCCCCAAGTAGTGCCAACACTAAATATCAGATGGATTGTTAATACCATCTTCTATACTACTAATAAAAATATGTCGCGATCTGGGCCTTGAGTGTCGTCTGTCGTCGCAGTTTGTGAATAGAGCCAAAGGTCACATGAGGTCATGAAGGTCACATGAGGTCACCCACATATCACCCACCCCGCCCCCTTCTTTCCACCAAGTGGCATCATCGTAGCCCTTACGAAACTCATACGGCATATTAAGGGTTAACATTTTGACCAAAGACACAGATACACACACTGTTCCTGAATGAGGTTGACTGGCGCACTTGCGACCTCATTGCCATCGTCAACACAGACATACGACCAGAGTAATCCCTATGTGCCTTCTGCAATTCTTGGAGATGACACAAAAAATGAGATCTGTCTGTCCAGTCCTGGCATTTTGTTATGCTTTGACATATGGGCTGACATTTGGCATGAAGGTAGGGAAGGACAGTCTAACCTTTGTTTGCAGGGTTTCAAAGTGACCCAAAAGGTCGAAGGTCATCTAGAGGTCAATTTGAGGTTCATTCCATAGAAATGCCTGCGAGCCTGTCCATCTCTGCCTGCGAGTCTGTCTGCGACTATGCATTTCATTAGGCTTTGACATATGGGGCTGATATTTGGCATGAAGGTAGGGGAGGACAGCCTGACTTGTTTGCAGGGTTTCGGAGTGACCCAAAATGTCAACTGTCATCTGGAGGTCAATTTGCGTAGAAATGCCCTATGAACACCAAATTTGGTCAAAAAGGATAACTGACCTGAGCACAGAACAAATCTGAGGTCAAAGGTCACACACACAGTGCACCACCCCATGTGTGACAAAAGAAGTTTTTGAAGGCAAAGTTTCATACCTGCACACTGTAGATGAGGGGAGCAACCAACCAGAGCATCATAACTGTGCTCGCCCGATTCAGTCACGCCAGCCAGCGTGAAATCTACTCCCGATTGCGTATCTACACTTACGCACACATACGCAATCTGATAGCACTCTAGATTCGACAGATCCATTTCAAAGCGCAGATCATCAAAGGTGATGTCGCTACCAGGTATCACAGCTCTGTCCTGCTGTTCCTGAATGAGGTTGACTGGCACTCTTGCGACCTCATTGCCATCGTTGTCAACAACATAAGCATGTAGGCTCCATGTGTTGTCTTCTTGGATTGCTCTGCTCTCATGCCAGATACTGATGTCAACTTCACCCACAAAGGTATGCGAGTTATCGCCTTTGAGGATCTGAAGATTGTCAAGGGTTAGCCTGGTTGAAGTAACTCCAACTCCTATAATAATAATAAAAATAATAATAATATTAATAACACTAAAAACAGCCATGGGGGAAATTGAATTATTCTCTAGGTTATAATAAGCTCTTATAGTTATTCAAATAAATTAATATTCATATATGTTGTTATTCTAGTAGATTTGCATAAAATTAATATTCATATCCTTTTACGGAATAAAGCGCAAACAATACATGACGTTAGGAGGAAAGATTTTTTCTCCCTAACGTATTAATGAATACACATGAATTGCGTTTTTCCCCTTATAGTCAAAATTAAGGTCACAATAATAATAATAATAATAATAATAATAATACACTAAAATGAACTTTAGGGGGAAAATTGAATTATTTACTAGGTTATAATGAGCTCTTATAGTTATTCAAATTAATTAATATTCATATATATTGTTATTCTAGTGGATTAGATTCAATTTGCATAAAATTAATATTCATATCCTTTTACGAAATAGAGCGCTAACAATAGATGACGTTGGGGGAAAGATAATTTCCCCTGAATGTATTGATGAGTACATATGAATAGCGTTTTCCCCCTATAGTCGCACATAAGTTCGTAATAATAATAATAATAATACTTAAATTAATGTTGGGGGAAAAATGAATTATTCACTAGGTTATAATGAGCTCTTACAGTTACCGTATTGTTCCTAATAAACGCCCCGGGGGCGGTGCATTTTTCAAAAGGGAGGGCGTTTATTAAAGTCAGAAATGGAAAGTCAAAAATCCCGCAAAAATCACCTTACACACGCTTGTTTTCGCTGATTACCAATAATACAAACGAATGAGCAGGGGGACACTGTTTTCGCACCTACCGAGGCCAAAGTTCCATACTAATTAAACTATTACAACTGTGCACAACCGCGATTGTGATACGGATTACGACAGTCCCGGCCATTAAATCATGAGCTTAACTCATTTTCTTGAATTGTTTCATCCAAAAAATCGTAGGGGGCGTTTATTAGAGCAGGGGCGTTTATTAGGAACAATACGGTATTCAAATGAATTAATATTCATATATATTGTTATTCTAGTGGATTAGATTCAATTTGCATAAAATTAATATTCATATCCTTTTATGGAATAAAGCGCAAACAATAGATGACATTGGGGGGAAAAGAGAATTTCCCCTAACATATTAATGAGTACATATGAATAGCGTTTTCCCCCTATAGTCGCACATAAGGTCATAATAATAACAACTAGAATTCCACGGTTCTCGGCTTTCGCGCTCACTATATTCAAAGAATATAGCTGTGGGCCGCTCCATGACCTTTGACCTCGGCACATGACCTTTGACCTCATCAACATATGAGGGATCCCATGGTGCACCTATGACAGAAGTTTGGTTCCAATTGAACTTCAACTTTTCAATTGAGGTCGATTTAAAAAAAAACTTAACAATTTAGTGACACACACATACATCCACACATCCACACACATACATACACATGCACAACGGATTGCTAAGTGGTCCTGCCAGCTATAGCTGGCGGCCCACAATAATAACACTAAAATGAACGTTAGGGGGAAGATTTAATTATTCACTAGGTTATAATGAGCTCTTATAGTTATTCAAATTAATTAATATTCATATATGTTGTTATTCTAGTGGATTAGATTCAATTTGCATAAAATTAATATTCATATCCTTTTAGGGAATAAAGCGCAAACAATAGATGACGTTAGGGGGAAAGAGAACTTCCCCCTAATGTATTAATGAGTACATATGAATAGCGTTCCCCCCCCTTTAATCGCACATAAGGTCGTAATAATAATAATAATAATGAAGCTAACAAGAAAATTGGGGGAAATTTTATTTATTCATTGTGTTATGAGTTCTTTTCTAATTTAAATTAATTAATCCTTTGTCAATCTAGGGGATTATCCTTCATTTGCATAAAATTAATAATGATATCCTTTGTTATCCAAATGGATGGAACAAACCGCAATACAAAGGGATATGTTAGAGGGAAATTAAATTTCGCCCTAAGAGCATTCTGAGTGAATAACAAAAGCCAATTTTGCCCTAATGTTGGGGATAGCATATTAATAATAACACTAATAGGAATGTTAGGGCGAAAAGTTTCAAAATTCATTAGATTATAATGAGTCATTTTATTATTTAAATTGATATTTATATCCTTTGTTATTCTAGTGGATTATCCTTAATTTGCAAAATTAAAAATCATATGCTTTGACGGAATAAACCGCAATACGATGGGATACATTAGGGGGGAAGCTATATTTTGCCGTAATGTCATAATGAGTGAATAACAGAGCCACTTTTAGCAATATAGTAATGATAATGCTAACCAGAACAATAGGGAGTAATTTTAATTATTTATATCCTTTGTCATATAAAATGGTATACACCGCAATACAAAGGGATACGTTAGGGGGAACATTTGCATGAGTTTTTAATGAGTTTGCATTATTCTTTAAATTAATTGCATTATTATTTAAATAAATTGGCATAAATTAATATTCAAATCCTTTGTTACTCATTTGTTGGAATTAAGCACATAATTACCATATTTTTAAATTACAAAAAATTATGTTGGGGAAATCCAAAAATTACCCAACCTAATATATGAAGTGAAGGGTGAGGAGGGTGAGGACGTGAAACAAACATTTGTTTTAAGTGACCTTACTATGTCAAACCTACCTAGACAGTTTACGAGGGAACATCCAGTCAGAAGACTATCGTGGCCGTGCTCTCCTTGCAGGACAAAGTCAGGTTCAGCATTCTCGTTCTCGCCAAGGGTGCAGCATATGTATTGTATCTCGTTGCAATGGCGACCTGAATAATCCATCAGTACGACTGCGTTTTCTAGATTCAAATAGTCACTTCGTTCTAAATGAGAGAGAGAAAAACAATGTGTTAATGAAATGAACCCCAAAATGACCAATTCACCTATTTCACACTTCCCATAATGCTATGTAAAGTACTACCCCATGACATTATATTGAAGTACACAAGCATTTTTACAGGTTCAACGCTGCTGCAATTTCAAACTCGCCGAATGACGAGTCTTCATACCCTTTAAATTTGTCTGAAGGTAGGGGAGAACTTGTTAAAAATTTAAGGCCAAAATAAGTTGGTCTCAGAAGAAATATGAAGCAAAATGTCAAATGCATTTTTTTTAAATTGTGAAAATGCTCAAGCGGGATTTTAAAAAAAATATTGCATTTTGACTTATTTTTAAAAAAAAATTTTTGGCTGTTTGTAGCCAAATTTTTCTTTTTGTTTTTGAAAAATTTTGTAAAAATTTTTTGAGTAAAAACCTAAAAAAAAAAAAAATAATGTGCTAAAAACAATTTTAAAAGCAATGTGCGCGGTCTTCTGAGACAAACTTTTTTTTCTTGGGCTAAGTATTAGGAATACTTGTCGTAAAATTGGTCAAATCCAAAACTATTGCAGGCCACAATCAATAATCATTCAAGCAGATCTGTTGAATCTGTTACGGCAAAGAGCAGGTGTAATAAGGGGATAATCTGCAAAAAATATTTTACTTTGAGATGTTTGTGGATTTTTTTTTTCCTGGGAAGGACCTCGCAAGCTGCATGCAAGCTCTTCGCAGACTGCTAATGGACCACTAGTTGGACACTATGTGGTATGTTTGTTAAAGCTAATCCAAGCCCACCTAAGGGCAGGGGTGCTGCTGCAGGTCCAACTAGCTGTTTTATGTAATTTTAGAAAGTTTGAAGTGATTCTGAAACAATTTAGGGTCAATTTTACATTTTTGGCAAAAGACGTGTTTTAAGGGGGGGGGGCAGTACTGGGAAGATTAGGGGGTACATGCTGTATATATTGGGTAGGGTTCAAATGGTTAGAGGTTTGTACAGATATATAAAAGGGTTTATTTTATTGGTTGCTTGACGGTTATATGCCATATCATGTAATGAGCCAATGGGATATACTGTAAGAAAGGTGGTACACATATTTCCTTGATGCATCAAATTATTTGAGTCATTTTAGCACTGCTCAATTGAAACTGTTTATTTCTGTCCTAGTTTTCAGAACAAAAGTGGAAGAATTTGGTGTGAAAATTGGCCATTATGTCCTTAACTGCAAATCGTGCACACCCCATTCGATTCATATTTCTGTGAATACAGACACAGGTTACATCTTGCACTTGAAAAAATGTGTGTGTGTGACACATTTATGTTAAAGCTGAACCATTCTTTATGTTACAAGGCCTTTTTGGTTCCGACATACATGTAAAAAACCACTAAGAAATGCACGCATTCACTTACCGTAACTATGTACGAAGTCCTTGCCCAGTTCACTAGGTTGCAAGATGGCATTCTGCAGAGAGTATCTGATTCCAGAGCCATCAGGCTGGCTGTTGGCAAAGCAACTGGCCTTCCACAGATTGTCCCCTACGATGTTGGCACTGTACGGGCTGGGAGTTACATGGATGTCGATCCATGTGTTGCGGTTCGGGCGATTTTCAATCAGTGGTGCACCAAGTTTGACTTCGGGGACCACTTCTGAAATCCATACACCTGAAGTAACAGATACATGTTTTTATTTAGCATGATTTACTGAGTTCGTGTATTTCATAGTTATCGTGATAAATTTAGGCACTTTTCAACCTTTACTCTAAAGGCATTTGAATAAATTGATTTGCAAAATAGCACACAGCCTATGTAGTGTGCTGTTCAGTTTTGGGTATCATTTCAAGTTTACTGGAAACTATAGCGTTTACCAAGTGTCGTCTGCACTCACGGTTTGTGAATGGGGACAAAGGTCACATGAGGTCACCCAGGTCACATAGGGTCATTAACATGTAGGACACTCCCCAAGGACCACTGTATCGAGTGTCATGAAAATTGATCGACATATGTGGATACACCATGCATTATGTTTAAGGTTAACATTTGGGTCAACATTTTGACCACAGATACACACACAACCGAAGCAATCCCTAATTGCCCTCTTCGCAGATGACACAAAAATGGATGTTTGCTGTAATTGGACCAAAAATATTACGTTATGCAGGTAAAATGTTTCAATTTAACATATTTACATGTAATTTCTACAAAAATCTACACATATCAAAAGTATCTACTCTTTAAAGGCACTATCAGTGATTTGCTTAATCAGAAAATCAAAAAAAATCATCAAAAATCAGATTTTTGCATGCATGTAACAAGTACGAGTATCCTAACATACCCTGCAAATGATAAGACCAGAAGCAACCTAACATGGACAAAATCTAAATTTTAGTCATTACTGTCTGTACGGACACTTACTACAACACGTAATTGAATGGAGAATCGCATCTTGGCACACGGTCGTTTTCTTTCTTTTCTGTCAATTCTATAGCTGGAAAAAGTAACTTATGAGAATTCTACACACTTATCCTTCACTTTTAAGCTATTCCTGCAAATTTCAAATATTTTTACCCTTTCTGATAAATCACTGATAGTGTCTTTAATTTGATGACATCCTGGGTGAGTTGTGCACATATATTACCCAGTTTCAGGCCGGCAAAACTGCCACTGATTTCGCAATTGTGATCATTAATTATCAGTGTGTATACTTGCATGTATGGCATGATTTGGGGTACTTTTAGGATTTGGTAGAAAAAAATTGAGGGGCGGTTATTAGAGGGTGAGCGTTTATTTTGAGTGCATTTTCTCCACATAAAAAACAACAAATAACACACACAGAATTGGGTGCTTTACCAAACAATTTTTTTCTTTAAAATTTAGAGTCCATCAGGTTACAGCCAGCAAACAATTTTTAAGCCTTATGTAGGAATTGAAAACAATCAGCACAATTTTTTTTTACAGAATTTAGGGGTTCACTTGTGGATTTTCATGAGTAAAAACGCTTGATTTGGCCTGAGGGCAGGCCGGCGCCGGGCGTTGCGAACCCCCGTTCACACATCATTATTTTGCATATTTGTACTTTAAATCCTCCAAATCAGCTGAAAAGTCACTCTTTTCATGCCATGTTTTGATCTTCACACTTGAGAAAAACAGCACGATTGATGTATCAGATGGAATGTTCCATTACAAAATATAGGGGTGTGCTTTGTATGTGCACTAATACACAAATATTTGAAAGCATGTTTTTGTGTTTTATTCAACACATATTCCGAAAAAAAGTTTGTTGATTGACAGTCAAGTATATCAGGCTTCAAATATTTATTTGAGACAATAATAGCCGTAGCAGTCATACTCATTGCGGGGGCTCATTGTACACACGCCTACCTATTTCTACATGCCTACCCAAAAAGTGATCAGAAATTGATTACTGCAGGCCACAAAGGTTGTTTAGGACCGGCTCTCAACCGATCACAAATGCAGAAATCTCCTCATGATGTGTGAACAAGTGTTTAAACTTGTAAAAAATGCTTTCATAAAAAAACACAGTCATATCGTAATATTCCTTCGACTTACCATTACAGGAAACTGCTTGACATACTCTCAAATCGTGTGGGCTTGCTGGGTTGTCAATTTGGAAATATGGATTGGCATAATCGCTCCGCCATACCTCAATACAGACGTAACGGAGATTGCTGCAGTACACTCCTCCCAAGTCCAAGTAGGCCTGGCCATTAAGAGATGACCTTTGACCTGCAACTATACCCACATTGCTGGAACTGGATAAATCAGCATAGGTCTCTCCCTGGAAAAAATAGCAAATGATGACTCATAGAAAATGCAATGTGATAAAACTCATGAAGCTCAAACTTAACATAATATGAACAAATTTAGACCACACCACAGCTGACACACCACTCTGTCTTGACAGTTATCACTCAGTCAATCCCACAATGCACCAGTTTTGGGAAATTTCAACCAATAAGCACATGTGATCCCACAAAAATCCTATTCTTAACACATAAAAACCCTGACTATTACACTCATTTTAGGCCACAAGGTGCTAGTACTTAGGGATTTTTTTGTATGATTATGAAATGTCATGTGGTTCTTAAACTTCTTGAACACGTTTTATCCCTAAGAACTGACATGTGTTTAGTACAGTACGGTATAGGCACATTGCAATGCATTGTGGGATTGATTCAAAACACCCTCTGGTTATCACTTAACAAAACTAGTGAAAAGATATAGTTCAAAGCACTTGGAGACTGATCGAAGTTAAAAATTCTCCATGTTAAAGCAATAATGGCACATTTTTTGAAGAGCACCCCCCCCCCCCCATTTTCAAAATTTGATATTTTGGCACAGTTACGTTGGTAATTGTCTAGGAAACTATACCTGCGAACAAGAATGCTAAAAAATGCATCTTTATCATAAAATAAGCAATTTTGTAATTAGAATTGGGATCCCAGATTGGAACTTAACGGCAGAGCTGGAAATGCTATGTTTATGTCCGTCCATGATGAAATAGTGCCACCTCGAGAAAATAACCTCTAACTTGACTTGCCTGAACCAATAAAACAACTATATAATGGATGAGCGTAGACACGTACATGGCACTATTTCCCGGCTATTTCACATTGGAAGGCTGTTTCCAGCAGCCGCTGAATTATTATCGGAGATCTCCGATAATAATTATTCTAATTACAAAATTCCTTCGTTTGTGAGACACAGACATTTTCGAGCTTAACAATTCACAGGTATAGTTTACTAGCCAGTTACCAATGCAACCGTGTAAAAATCTCAATTTTTTTGAAGAATTGGGGGTGCTCTTCAAAAAAATGTGCTATTATTGCTTTAAAGAGCACTAACCAATCCTCAGCCTCAACCCCACATTTCACACCATCAAACCTGAGATTTTGGTACCGATTTGTATTTTTTTATCTCATCTGTAAAATACTTTGACCGACTTCTTTCCCATTATGACGCTACAGGTTAAAACATGGCTTGTTTACGGTAACCTGAAAATAGTTGGTACAGTAGTCTATGGGTTTGTAATACACACAATCATTGCTCACATTAAAATGCTATGTCAGATTCAAATGAAAATTTTGGAATTAAAGGTCCATGGCCCGATCGCTAATAGCCTCGTCCCCAGAAGCCCCAGATTTTACTGGAAGTGGTCAACATTTTGGTATCAGAAAAAAGCTACTATTTTTCTCATTTACCCTGTGAAGTCTTAGAGCCAAAGGATGTTTGGTTTGAAGAGTGAAAATGTGCCCCATTTTGGTTGACCAATATTAATTTTACACAATACTCTATGGGCTTACAAAGTTAGTTGGTTAGTTAAACCAAAGTTTTAAATCTAGTTTTGTCCCCGTCAACGGGGGTGGCCGGATACACCTCACACTCAGCAATATTGCTGTGTGAGGATTTATTGGAGCAAAAGATAATTGACCAGACGCCAATCCACAGTTTTCGGCGGTGGGCCTAGCCTTTGGGCAACTATGCCCACAC
The DNA here is from genome assembly GCA_023653785.1 of Ophioderma brevispina. NCBI lineage: Eukaryota > Metazoa > Echinodermata > Ophiuroidea > Amphilepidida > Ophiodermatidae > Ophioderma > Ophioderma brevispina. The sequence goes on along the minus strand of JAMKCH010059767.1, from coordinate 15,856 downwards.
CATACAAGGCAGCATGTGCTGGATGGCCACCAAGCTCTCCAGAGCTGATGCCCTTGTAGGCAGATCTTCATTTTTCATTCTACCAGGGTAACCAGCTACCCTCCTAATGTTTTTAGCTCTCGCATCAAAACGGATTGAAATATCGGCGCGAAACTTTACAGATGGGGTTTTGGAGTGAAGGCCAATCTATCAAGATGAAGACTTCATATCCTTAAATTGGGCCATACCCCTTTAAAGTATGTTAGAGATGGCTCTTCCTATGGAACAGAGAACATATGTTGTAATCGGGTGGTGTACCTTTAAGACAAAACTCACATTTAAAGGCATGTTCAAAGACACAAACAATTCATCTCTTTAGAGAAAACCCTCACAGATGTTGACCTTTTTATAGAAGGATAACAATCCCTATTTATTCTACCCAAGTTGCCTTGCACAACATATGTACAGTCCATTTACCTTCCTCGAGTCTGTGATGTCAACACGTTCAAACAGATGTTTTGCACGTGCATTTTTGTACCACCTTTATACGCGCGCGTGTGAGCACAATAGTGCTTTGAATCAGTGTTTGCGTTTTATTGCTGCGAACACTGCATAACACACGGACGTCACTGACTCGAGGTAGGTAGGTAAAAGTACTATAACAGGTTCGAGGTGTGAGAGCTGTGTAGTCTTGAGTGCTTTAATTACACCTTGTCGTTATTGTGTTATACGTGGACAAAGTAAAGTAGCCGCACCATCTTTATAAATCTTATCACTACGTGTCGAGTGATAGTTGTCAAGACAGAGGTATGACAGCTGTATATCCTGTGTTGCCAAACCCGCGACTTGGTAATCCGATCGGACAACTTTTGTCATTCACCCCGCAAAACTTACAACTTTTGCGCTATTTATCACTGTCCAATCTACAAATTATATTTATCTTTCAGAACTTTGTAAAAAGTTCAAGCTTTCAGCCCTGGGGCATGAATTTTTTTTTAAAAGGGGGCGTTTATTATAGGTCATTTGTCCAGTTACACTTCCATTACAAACCATAGCCAGCACCATCTGGAATCCCCGGTGCTCCCGCAAAAAAGGATCGATGTTTGAACTAGCTCAACAGCATCAACAATGGCTGCATCCACAGTGTACGAAATAGCTTATTTGTCCGCTAAAACTGGTTTAAAGGAAGGCACATGTGGTCCAGTGAATACAACCACCGCCTCATGACCCAAAGGTCCTGGGTTCGAGTCCCGCTGAGGCCAATGTGTTGTGCACTTGAGCAAGGCACTTTACCTCGCTTGCCTCTCTCCACCCAGGTGCTATATGGGGAGCTGTTAGGAATATTGTCCACTGAGTGCCACCCAAAGGTATGAGTATGCCTTGGGCATTTGTAAGGCAGCTGGCAGCGGAATAAATGTAAAGCGCTTTGATACATTGTGAAAGGCGCTATATAAATGTCAACATTTATTTGATTAGGTGGATAGCCCGATTTAATTATTTGAAGTTTTCATCTTGATTGAATAATGAATTACCTTGACCCCAAAACCACACATGTAAAGTTTCGAGCTGATATTTCAATTGCTTTGATGTGAGACCTAAAAAACGTTCATTTTTAAGCCTCATAGAGTACTGTGCAAACTTAAAATCGGTCGACCAAAACGGGGCACATTTTCGCTCATAACATCCAAACTAAACATCTTTTAACCCTATGATTTCACAGGGTAAATGAGAATAATAGCTTTCTGTAGACACCAGAATATTGACCACTTCCAGGAAAATCTGGGGTTCTGGGGACATGGCTATTCACGATCAGGCTATGGCCCTTTAACAACCTTACACGTAGAGATGTAATTTCTATGAACTTGTCAAAGGAAGCTACATTTTAATCTGTCGTCGATTTCACGATTGCGATTGATGATTATCAGTGTATACTTGCATGTATGGCTTGATTTTTGGTATTTTTAAGAACTCTTGTCCAAAAAAAATTGAGGGGGTTATTTATTAGAGGGCGAGTATTTACAGGGGGTTGATACTTTGCGCCACTTTTGCTCCTTTACCCCTCAATATGGCTATGGCAAAATAGAAAGTTCGTGCATACCAACGAAATTAATGGTCCCTCCTGTATTTATTAACCTCACGGTATAGAGTTACGTGTTCACCGTTTGTAACCATGATAGTAACGAACTTCGCATTGCAAGACTCGGCTATATATAGCGCCCTCGATTGCACCAAGGTCCATCCCAGTTTAAGGGGCTCGTACACTGGATGTTTCACAATGTTAATTATTTTGTTTTTCAAATGCGCCTATTTCAGTTATTTCAAGGTCGAATTTGGTATGTTTAGTATCAAAATTTAGCTCCTTTAATGTTCTTTAGGTTTATTTAATCTTTTTTATGAATCAAGCTTATATATTTTACTACAGCCCTTGGAGTCTACAAATTCGGGTCCCTTCAATAGAAATCCCCTGGAAATAGTTTAGTTCGCTACGATTTGTTTTTGTAAAAAGAACTTAATTCACCGTATGTTCTATATTATAGCAATTCAGAAATTCACAGCTTTCATATAACACCAATTTTACATTTTTAAGTCCAAATAGTCTACAAGATTATCGCCTATGTATTGTTATCCCCAGTTTTGCCTGGACTTTTAGTGCTGTGTCCCACCCCTTAAAATCTAACCAGAGTCGTTATAGTGCCCCCTGTAAAGCCAGGTCTAGGGACCACTGTTCGTTCACAAGTGTCATCTCCCCATGCCAAGAAGCTTGATCCAGCGTTAAATGCCTCCTGCCGGCTTATCACAGGATGCCTCCGTCCAACACCAACGGAAAACCTGTACATCCTAGCAGGAATTGCTCCACCAGACATCCGTCGTAGCGTAGCGAGCATGCAAGAGCGTAGCTGCCAAGTATCCAATGTGAAGCACCCTATGTCTGGACAGATACCTGCTGCCAACCGTCTTAAATCCAGAGAGAGCTTCTTAAGCAAAGTCCAACCTCTTGAAACAGTCTCTAAGGAGGTTAAGAGAGTCGCCTTGTGGAAAGAAAGGACTTGCCATCAACCAATTAACATCTATCGGTATTGAACCTGGTGAGCATCTCCCACCTGGAGCTGACTCCTCATGGGCTGAATGGCGATGCCTCAATAGATTGAGAACCAGAACTGGCCGATCTAAGGTTTCCTTGCAGAAGTGGGGCTATCTGGAAGCAGATCAGGATACTACCTGTGGTTGTGGAACAGCACCACAGACAATGGAACACCTCTTGGTCTGCCCACTGCTGGAGCAACAATGCACAAACAAGGACCTTGCGGAATTCAGTGAAGCAGCCAGACGTTGTACCCATCTCTGGCTGGATCATATTGAGAACCACAGTGTTTGGACACGATAAGAAGAAGAAGATCTCCTTATTTGAATCCTCCTTGGTATTTATTACAGACAATACTGTATTCACCTTGTTCCTACATACATGATAATGTTCTTGGTACAAACATGCATTTTATTCCACTATTATTTGCAAACTTAACATTTATATTATTAGTATTCCATAAATAGGCCTATATTATGTAGTTATGCAACTTATATTTTGTATTTTCCTGAAGAAACAATAATGATGGCAATTTCACCATTATGTTTAATGGTTATTTTCTTTATGAAATTATGTTTCATTAAATCGTATTATACCTGTTAATTTATTCATGTTTGTTTAAGTTAACCCTCGTCTACCCGAGCCATTTTTTTTAAACAAAACTTCCCGAGGGGGTGGTTGCCACCCCGTGGTTTTTGTTACGGAACATCTGATTCCTATAACTTTAGTATCACAGGATAGCTTATTTCTTCTTTCCATTGGTATCAAAATAAGTACCAACATTCCTAAATAATATCCAGATTTATTTAGGATCCCTGATATAGTTCAAAGTCATTGATACTTACATATCTGGTTCCACTTCCATCACTATTAGGACTTGCAAAAACAGTCACTTTGAATAGGTGTTCGCCACTGACGGTAGCTGAATTTGCTCCCGAGTATACCCAGGCATTAAACTCCACGTGTGTATTTTGCGTTAGCATACGCAGGTTTATGTGTGCTGGGACTTCGAGACCTGGATTGAGGAAGTCCACTCCTGCAAATGAAAAAAATGGTCATTTGTTTGGTGTTCCAAAAAGAAGATCAAAGCAGTAAGGAACAGGGCCAGTTGTGATATTGTGCTTTTTGAATCCGGGTAGATGTTCTCAAAACAAATGACTCACATCACTGGCAAACAAACTCTGTTTTAATGCATTCAGTGTTTTTACATCAGCGATTCTATATTTTCCCAGGTAATACTACATTAAGCCAGAGGCATAGCCAGCAGGGCCAGGGGGAACGTGCCCCCAGACAATTATGTTCCGTTGGTACATTACGGGTCGTCGGTACATTTGTCGAAAAGCTATTGTTTTGAAGGTGTGATGCATGCATGCATGCATGAAATACAACAGGCAGAGTTTTATAACAATTGGTCAAATCATGGACTAAGATACTGGATGTAATGGTTGGCTTCAGTTCTCAATTTCTCCTCCCCCCCTTGCTCTTCCAACTTTTGAGGTGACGTCAAAATATTTGGGCCAAATTTTTTTCCAGTACATTACTGTGTTAAGCCACGCCCCCTTGTAGAGAAGATCACTGCCATCTAACTGCTCTCATATATGCCATTTTGTGTGTGACCCATCTCTTTATCATAAACCATGCAACAATGTTGTAAGTGCAATAGCTGCCATTTGTCAGAAATTCCCATCAAACAAACTATTATGACAAGTCTATGGTGAGTGGTTCTTGAAATGGTTCTTCATGCGACAGAGTCACCTGAAGTACTGTACCATTTCAAGAGCTACTAACTCAAGGAAAGCTATGTTAACAGTCATCCTAATACACGGCAGCACACAGATGTATCACATGGCAGCTATTGCACTTTCTTGCATTCACATGGCAATTTGTACTGAGATACGCTGTTTTTTTTTTTTTTTCAATTTTCCAGTGGAGAGATTGCTGTGTTGGAAAATTCCTAAAGCAATGAAAAATCCTCAATTGGGCTAAAATACTAAAAAATTGACTGAAAAATAAAATTGCAGAAATTTTGGTCCTAAAAATTCATGAAATCAGGAAAATTCCTGGTGAATCACAGTGCTGTTTTCTTTGTTTCTTACCTTTGCAAGAAAATCCTTGGCAGACGCGTGGTATGCCCTCCAGACTGAAATCGGGTTGTGGATCGGGTCCCTTGTGCAGATCCACACATATGTACTGCACGTTGACACACACTATGCCAGACAAGTCCAGCTCTGCATTGGCCAAAAGGTCAATGCTTGTTCCGCGGTGAAGGTCCTCCCCTGGGTTGACTATAGTGACGGGAGTCAGGGCATGGCGCGGTCCACTGCCGTCCGGGTTGGCACTGATGAAGATATCAGCGGCCCACAGGTCATCTCCGACGGCATCTCCACCATGGGGCGAAGCGGTAGTCTTAATCTGTAGTGTACAAAAGAGCATGAGATCACAGAACCGATAATTTCAATATTTCATCAGAGATGTACAGGAATTTCTGAGTGCAATGATTCCCGATTTATATTTTGGTAAGAGGACCTTTAGCAGTGTGAATGATAAACAAATACATGGCGGTCCACGGACCGACGAGTGTCACCTGCCGACCACGGTTGTGAATGGGGGCCAAAGGTCCCTGAGGTCATGCAAGGTCACACGTTGGGTCAGACAGAGTAATAATGGTTACCTCACCGCACCCTCCTTTCTTCCATTACATCATCTTAGCGCGTATGGAAACCTCACACGCATGCAATATAGTAAGGGTTAAACATTTTGACTGGCCAAATGGTCACTATGAGGTCACCAACATGTCACCCCAACTCACCCACTCCTTTACACCAAGTTACATCATCATTAGCCAGACGGAACCCATTACAGCAGCAATTATATTAAGGGTTAAACATTTGATCCCACAGAACCACACCACACACAGACATACGAACCAGAGTCTATCCCTAGTGCCTTCTGCAATTTCTTGCAGACGACACAAAGTGCAATGCAAATACAGCAATTTGCAGACATTTGCTACACCATGTCAGCATCAAAAGATGTACAGGAAAAAACAAATAAATTCCATCATTTGTACTGAACTGAATAAGATTGGCACTTTAGATTATTTGTCAGAGTATTTAAGGGGGAGGGGGCTTAACCATTGAGAGCTGGCCTAAAAACATTCTATGCAAGAAAATTGACCAATAATGACCAATGTTAAATTCGTGTAGAGTATTATTATATGCTTTTTATTTGATAAAAACATCAGGGGGGGGGACCTTTCGGTTCTGGAGATATGATTGATCTAAGTGAACAGTGCATGCAAAACCTGCCAAAAATTGCAAGATTCTATACTTTTTATGTTAAAATTTGGGCAGTGATTGGGTCACCCACTTTAAGGTAAAAACTATAAAAATACAGGCATTCGCTGAAGGTAGTGTCGTCTGCCATCGCAGTTTGTGAATGGGGGCAAAGGGTCACATGGGGTCATCAGAAGTCAACTGTGTTACACCCATATGGTCTTGGCGCATTGGCGTCTGATATGGTGACTGGGCAATGGTAAAGGGAGGAGTTAATTAAAGGACACTTATATAAGTGATTCTCCATAATGAGTCAAAATATTTGAAATTTGCAGGAACAGCTTGCATGTGAAGGATATATCTGTTTAATCCTCACAAAGACTTTTTAACGAAAGAATGACAGAAAGGAAGAAAACAGCAGTGTTCAAAAAGATATGAATCGCATTAAATTATGTGTGGTAGCCACAAGTGTCAGTACGAACAGTAATCGGTAAAAACAGCCTCACTTTGTCCTATTAGGCTGTTTTGGTCCTATCATTTGCAGGGCATGCTAGGATATCTGTACTTGTTACGACATGCAACAATATGATTTATTCAAATAACACATTATGTTTTATAAATCATTTAACTTGGACGGCTGATTTCCTTTCCAATGTTGACGGAAATATATGCTTCCCTTCTGAGAAGTGGAATGCCCCCAAAATTACCATAATTAACACCCTAAAAAAAGAAATTGGTCCGACCAGTGCCCCAGGTCACACCTGTCGACCTTAGCCTCTTCCTCAATCCGTTTGGCTCAAGCCCACACGGACGCGTGAACAATCATGATGTGGGGCGGCCCGGAGCGGAAAAGTTCAACATTGGGAAGGGAAATCAGGCTTCAGTAAAGGATTATTAAAAATAATGTGTTGAATAAATTCATTTACACGAACTGATTTCCTTTACACAATGTGACTGAAAATATATTTGCATTAACCCCCGTTGAATGAATAAATGTTCAATCAACACCAGACTAGCACACTCAGTCGGAGCGTGGAGCATGATATTTCAGGGCAGCCAACAAAATGCAGCCAAAGGCAAGACCTACACCAAACATAAAGTAACAATGTTAAAGGTCCTAAGGCATTAACATAAAAAAATCGGGAATAAACGCTCACTGACAACGGAAACTCCGGGGCGAGCGTCAACGTCGGCGAATAGGAGACTTTATGAATAATGTAGAATTTAGTGTTGATTCTCAGTAGTGCCCTGCCAGTTCTCTTGGGGAGTTGTACGTTTCTGTAGTACACCGACGGAAACGTCCTCTGTTGTGGAGCCCTCCACGACATGGCCTCGCAGATTTCGGCAATGCTGATTCCGCGGTGTTAGGCCCATGACGACGTGATGTTACGTACAGAATGGGCGCGAGCTTGGGAAGCTCCTAGCACCGCGTTGGAATCATTAATAACAGCGCTAGATCCATCTAGCAATGTCGCTTTTGCCGCGGACCCGTGGGGGGAGCGTGCGTAAGAAACAACGAATCGTTCAAGCCCCTGAGCGGACTAGTCCGCGGTTCTAGACTCAAGGGCCCGGAACGGGACACCACGGACGAATTTCCCGCAACGAAGAGTGACCGCAATTCGGCGTAAGATATTGTTGAGTGTCGGAATGAGGATGACTAGTTCTTGGCCAGAAAGTCCGGCCTAAAGAACAATTTTGACCCTGTCCCGAGAGAACTCAGACGCTGACATCGAAATATTCTTGATCTCGGAGCATCGTTATCCCCGAGGCGAGAGCGACGGGAAGAGCAGCCGTAATAGTGACATGCTTTAGTGATGGCCTCAGCCATAGGTTACAAATGGGGGCTTCACCAAGTAGTCAAGACTGTATTGAGGACCCAGGGGGGACCTTCACTTCCTGGCGGAGGTCGTGGTTAAACATCCCATAGAAAAAAAAAAGGAGAGCGGATCGACCCCATCATCGTTGATCAGCGATCCATCAGCGGAAAACCTCTATGGATCGCTAGAATAGCGAACTTGTAGTTTCTGACAGTGGAAGTTTCAAGTCCGCTATCGAAGCGATCATTGAGAAAGTCAGCGATCTCCGCTACAGTTGCCCGAGTCGGAGACACCTCTCGTCGTCACACAGCGGAAGTAGGTGGTCCGAGGACCTTAGAGTAAGCGTCCATGGTGGATCCTTCTTCCCGCTATATGAGCGAGGCCGCCCTCTGCGAAAAGCCAGAATCTCGGCACGCGCCGGATAATGGCCACACAGGTCAACGCAGATGATCCAGCGACAGACTGGCGGTCCCCCCGTCGGAAGGGACACAGGTCGACGGATTGGTAGACGCAGCGGCCGAGCCGCCAGGCGATCCATCATTGGACGAAAACCCATAAGTGTTTCGGCCAGAAGGGAGCGATGAGGATGACACGGCACGCCTCCCGTCCAATTTCGACACTACGTGATGTAGAATCGGAATTGGCGGGAAGGCGTAGGCAGTGAACCCCGACCAGGTCCATCGTAGGAGCGTTGACTGCGTACGCACCCGGTTCGTGAGTGTCCGGGGTGCAGTACAGAGGGAGCCGGGGACTCATGGTTTCGAGGCAAACAGGTCGATCTGAGGAACATTTAAAAGTCCTCTCGAAAGATCTCTCCGGCACGACATCTCGGTTCATCAGTATCCATTCCGAGGCCCGTTGTCCGCCGCGAGACAAATCGTTGGCAAGGAAGTTGACGGCCCCGGAAGTGTGTAACGCGGAAATCGTGAGGGCCCGATTTCCCGACACCACGTTATGATTCGCATGGCGTCGAGACACCAGGGGCCGGGAACGAGTTCCCGCCATGCTTGTTGATGTAGGTCACCACGGTGGAGTTGTCCGACTGTACTAGGCACTGGAGTTGGTCACCATCGCCTGAAGTGAGCAAGAGAGCGTTCTCCTGCCACAATTCGAGGCGATGACATGGGCATGGGCCTCGGTCTGGGACCACGTCCCCGAAGCGCTGAGGTATAGGGTGAAACCCCCCCAACCGACTTCGACGCGTCCGTCGTGATGACAACATCGACGGGAGGCGGCAGGGAAAGAGATTACCTGATCAGGTTGGGGCGGTGAGACCACCATGCCGGGTGCTTACCGGTTCCCTGCATTGATAGGGAACAGACGGGAATCTGGGTGCTTGATCGGCCTGTAGTGCCGCCCGCGGTGCATTGAAGCAACCTCATATGGAACGGCAGGACGGACCAGGTCGAAAGAAGACTGGCCATCAAAGCCTAGAAGGCGAAGCCAGTCTCGAGCGGGGGCCTGCGTTCGCAGCGCAAGGATGTCGCGGTTGAACCATGGACATCCACCGCGCGGCCGGCGGTTATGCAAGCCCGGAAAGCCGTTGCCGAGCACCCAGATTTACCTCAGGTCCTGAGAAGGGGGTAAGGCTCGATTGTCGAAGTTGACAATGAAGCCCAAACTCTGTAAGATCCTGAACGGGACGCTGACCATGTCGGCCGTCGACTGGGGCGACGGACCGTAGATCAGCCAGTCGTCCAGGTACATACAGAGGTTGACCGCCTGACGCCTGAGGGGGGTAAGCGCGCCCCCACTTTCCAGGGTCACGATGTGAAGACCCTGGGGGAAGTGGAAAGTCCGAAGGGGGAAAACACGGTCCACTCGTACGACTGGCCCGGATGTTGGCATCTGAGCCAGCGACGGTCGGATTTTGAGAATGGGACGTGTAGGTAGGCGTCTTTCAGGATGCCAAAGAAGACGCCCAGCTCCCCTTCAGAGGACAGCGCAGGGTTGAAGCGAGAGTTTCATCCTGAAACTTCTTAGGCTTTTGATAACTGATTCAGAGCTTCAGGTTCAGGATGGGACGCAATCCCCGGTCTTCTTGGGGGCCAAGAAGTACGTCGACCAAAACCCCTTGGTGAAAGGGGGGTCGACCAGGGAGATGGCACCCTTCGCCAAGAGCGGCGCGGAGACCTCGTCCAGAAGATGTTGAGTCTCGGTTCCCCCGGAAGGGATAGGTCTTAGGGGTGGAAGTCGCCGGGGGTTCGGCGGTGAATTCCATCGGTCCCCCGTTCCAACCCACACTCAACCACCCAAGGCGCGGGGGAGATGGCTGGCCATTCACGCGCGTAAGAATTCAAGCGGGGCCACCGCAGGTGGTAAGGCTCCCTCCCGAAGGATAGACTCCACCGTGCCCTCAGGACGAAAGACTTATTCCCCTTCCCAGGCGCCTTGCTTTTTGGGAGGGGGTCGGTCCTCGGCCTGGCCCCGGGCTTCTGGGTAGTTAAGTGGCCGGAGCTGCGGCTTCCTGGGTGATGCAGGGCTTTGGTGTCGGCTTCGGCCTGCTTGGCAGGAAGGGCCGGATGAAGAAGAGCGAGAACGCTTCTTCTTATTCCGGCTGAAGATCCCGAGAGGAGATCTTCGCCTGAATGCATACTTGAGCGCCTGCTCCGACTCCACACGCTTCGCAGACGCAAGCAGTGAGTCACCGAACGAACCCCCAAAGAGGACGCCCCGCGACTCGGGCTTGGGCTTGGGAGAGCTCCGATGCAAGATCGGGGCTCAAGGTGGGGAGTGTGACGCAGGCGTTCTCGCGTCGCAGAAGCTCAGGCGACGCGCCAACAGACATCGAAGCCTCCGTCTGCCCGAGTCACTACGCGAGGATAGACAGTCAAAGAATCGGAAGCTTCCGAGGAGAAAACCACACCCTCGCCCAACGAGGATATGATGCGTGGCGAGGACCATGGAGAAAGCAGCATAGTCTGACGCCAGAGGTCACAGCCAGGTCTATAGGGGCCTCAGCTGGTCTCCCAGAAGGGGAGAAGACAGCCGGGGCACCTTGCACTTTGTTGGCAACTTGGATGCCTAGGTCAAGATCCAAATTGGGGTCCTCAGGAAGGCGAGTGTGTCCCCTCGGTCGTCCTCAACGACTTGGCGGAAGATTTCACCGGGTACGATGAGAACTTCTGAGAAAACTCCCGGAGCGCTTCCCACAGGAAGGTGACCAAACGGCTTTGGGAAGGTCAACGCGGACGCGTTTCCGGAGGGAGGATGGGGAAGCCCAGATTGAGGCTGTCCCTACTCCGCACGCCGCTCAGGCGCACAAGGCAGGCCGAGGGACTCGGCCGCCCTGCGAGCACATGAGGGGTGCATGCGGTAGAGTATCCACCTCCTCCTATCCGCAGCTGCCGCGGACATCGACGGCTACGAAGGAGTATCACCCAAATGACTCTCCTCCGAGCCCAAGTCAATCCCGCCAGCGCTGTCCCCGAAACGTCGGAGGTCTGGGCCGGTAGAGCCCTGGAGAGGACGGAGCCAACGGAATAGAGTGGAAGAGGCCGGAGGGCTAGGGCCGCCACCTGGGCAGGGACACCAGAGCCTCCCGCAGGACCAAGCCATCTGCCATAGCTGAGCGGCAGGAGCCAGGAAGCTCGGATGCGCCCACGCTGTCCGACCCTGAAGAGGGTGACAGACCGAGACGGGCATGGGGTCGAACCCCAAGTCCCCGTCACGTAAAGCCGAAGGGTAGTGGACGGGTACACCGTCCTGCCCAGGCCGGACCAGGCTGGTACCGCCGCAGCCTGAGGGCTAACCAGAAGGGGGACAAACTGCTGCAGCAGCTGGACCAACTGACTCGCTCGAAAGCGGGCCAGGAAGCAGCCCCCCCCCCCACCCACCTCCCCCCCCTGACAGCACTGGTGCCAGGCGGCTGGGCAGTCCGGCGGCGGAGGCGGAGTGACCATAGACTGGAGGGGCTCCCGCATGCGGGATCCCCGGTCGAAAGACCATTACCAGACTGACCCGCCCAGCAGTCCAGCTCGACTGGGGGGGTAAGCCACGTAGGGGGATGCAGCGTAACCGGAGAAGGGAGGCTGCAGAGAGGGTTAATGTGTCCCCTGAGGGGTAGGCCAGACAAGCGCCCTGCCGGGACGCCAGAGGCGGGGGGCACCCACCGGGTACCCATCCAGCGGCTGACCCGCCGCGGAAGCAGAAGCCGGCGGACCAGCACTAGCAAACACAGCAGGCGTACCCGCAATAGAGGCCTGAGCCGACCGAGTCGGCTGGGGCATCTGCGGAGGCCGACCCAGCGAAGCCCCACCCGCTACGCCAAGCCCGAAGGGGCCCGGTGGGCGAGCGGCGCCTGCTGAGGAGGCACAGCATGACTAGCCAGGCTAGAGATGCGAGGTGCAGCGAGCGTAGTCAAAACCTGCGGCGTCCCGCAAGGGATTACCGAAGCCAGCACCCAGGGTTTGCCGTGGACAAAAAAACCCCGAAGAAATGGGCCACCGTAGTCGCGGTAGAAGGCCCGAAGGACACCGGTACCGCAAACACGTTAGGTGTGGATAACAACGGCGATGGATCACAGCACGGGCCGACCTGGGCACCACCATCCCCTCTCACCACCACCGGAATGCCCGCGGCGCAATAACCCTGGGGGATCGGCAGCGCAGACCGCGCCAGCCAGCACCGGAGCAGCCCCTAGGCTGAACCAGGGCGAAGGGCAGCGGCCAATGATACGCTGAGGAGGCGGCACGAAGCCACCCATCAGCGCTTCGCGAATAGCCGAAGCTACCCCACCTTTGGGGCACCAGAGCAGCGGCGGCTGCTTGGACGCACCCAGGACCGGAGACGATTCACCACCACCCCCCTCCCGGTACGGAAGCACGAGCGGCGTACCCAAGTTCAATGGCTGCCCATTGAACATCCGACCGTCCAAGACAGAAAGAGGAGACACCTGGGCGGTGCGGGAAACATTGCCTGTGCACGATACCATGAGGGATGGGGGTCCCATTCATTAATGGAGGCAGGGCAGCGAACGCCATTGTGCGCCATAACTAACGGGGTGAGCGTGAGTTGCTGATGGAATAGCGTGCGCAATAAACAACCGTAAAAGAAAAAATAAACAGCGTGCCGTGGAGGTCTCCCGGGACGCAAAACGTCAAGACACAAAACACCAAACTCGGTAACTGAGTCACGAACGGTTGAAGAAATTTTTCAAACCACAGTTTCCACTATTTTATTAAGTATACCAAAGCATATAATAAAATTAATACGCACACCAGAACCACTAAATTGTTAGCGAGCAAGCCCGATAAAAAGATTACATAACAAACTCACACCAGATAGTCAAAGGCCCAGTCAAACCAGCAACACGTGCGTCAATGCTGCCTGGTTTACCTTGTTCCCGCTACACAGATCAAATGACCGCAATGGCGGCAAAAAAGGATTACAAACACGAGGTCTCCGGACGGTGTAAAAGGTCTCGTTTATTCCGGCCGAAAGTGCGTTATAAATCAGTATATAATCCAGTATATATTCCAGATAGGTAGGTATAGGTAGTTAGGAGTATTCCGTATGGAGACAACTAGTCAGTATCAAAAATCTCAGGTAATTTTGCTGTAAATTAAGCAGAGCTGCGGGTACACGCGTCCGTTTGGTAACAGCCAAAACGGAATTGAGGAAGAGCTAAAAGGTCGGACAGGGTTGTGACCTGGGCACTGGTCGGACCATTATTTTTTGAGGGGTGTTATTATGGTAATTTGGGGCATTCCACTTCTCAGAAGGGAAATGCATATATTTCAGTCCAATTGGTGTAAAGGAAATCAGTTCAGTGTAATGAGTTTGATGATTTTTTTTCCAATTTTTGATTTCGCAAAATCACTGATAGTACCGTTTATGTAGAGTTAACATGGTGGACACACCAACACACAGAGAACCCTAAAACCACACACACATCACATACCTAAGTAAAACCCTATGGCTGGTATTCTGAAAGAGTCTAAATCTAGCCTGGGTTTAAACCAGAGTTAGTACTACAAGAAGTGGACCTTTTTTCCTTCCAAGTACTGTGAAAGTTGAATGTAACAGGTGAGAAAAAATTCTCCTGGATGGGCCGCAACAGCCCATCCTATGAGGAATTTCTCACTGACACAATTTATAGAGTATGTTGAAGGAAAAGTGGTCCACTATGGTAGGACCAACACTGGTTTACACCTGGTCTAAGTTAGACTCCCCAGAATACAGGCCTATGAGTCCATCTGCTTCAGGTGACACAAAAACAGTGATGTGTGAAAGCGATTTATGTGTATGTTGAGTTTACAAACACCCATTTGGCCCTCGGAACGGCTGGCAGGAATTGCCGACATGCATTTTTACAACAGTTACCGACAGCCAAATTCAAGCCTTATACATGAAAAACATATGAAAGAACAACTAATTCTACAAAGAAGTCCAGTTGATGAGCAGCAGCATCTTCCAAGAGAGGAAGTCCAGAAGAAAATTCCAGTTCAAGCTCCTCGATGACGACACCTATTACAATAAAAAAAGAAAAATGTAATGAACAAGCTTGCGCTTAACTTTTTCAACAACTTGTCTAGGATAGCTTTGGCTAGTTCCCATCTTTTATCCTTGACTTTACATTTTGAACTACTTGACACACACATTAACAACTGGAAATTGGTGTCGGACTACACAGCTGATTGAAAGTATCATTTACAACGAAACCAAAATAAAACAAAAAAAATATTAACAGCGACATAGTTTTGCCAACTAATTTGGATTATTTATTCCACTTATTACAAAGCTGTGTAAATTTTTTATGAAATTTCATTGCGGGCAAATATGATTTTTCTTAAAAATCTAGTTTTATACATCCTATGGAAAATGGGCACTATAACATAGAAATCAGACCTTTGTAGGCCTATATAGCAAGATTCCTGCAATGGGCGTTTATGATTTTTGTAGAGGTAGTAGCTTTTGCATGTCCTATGTGGAACACGAAGATGCGCTGTTTTGGCGGGGAAGCGGGCAAGGTTTCTAGTTTGTTTGACCCAAATCTGTCAACAATCATATGGGCCTTGGGTCAGTGGTTCTTCTGAGCATGTTTAGTGATTATAGCAATTGATTTGTAACACAAGGAGGAATTTATGTATTTTCAAAGAATGCCCCTTTAATCAACCCACACAACCTTTGCCCCAAATCTGTGAACACCCCATATGGATCTTGGGTCAGTGATTCTGCTGACCTATTTTCTCAGCAATCGGCCTTTTACTTCTCGAATGAGATACTTTTTCTGAAACTTTAACCTTCAAAAACAGTCACACAGAGACATCGCAACATGGTCAGACAGAATTCAAAGAGGCATCACAACAAAACTTGGGACATTCAAAAATCCCACATATGTTCAGTTTTGCAAATTTTGAGTTACATTTTTATATTTTGCTTACTTTAGAGAAATTATTGCAAAAGTGATAAAGGACCAAAATAACAGATTGATGAAGTCCTATTAAATTTGGAGTTAAATCTTTACATTTTGATTATTTTAAATAAATAAGTTATGCAACAGCTTAGGGAACAAAACAAAAGATTGATGTAGTCCTATAAATGCAGTTACCTTTGTAAATTTTGAGCAACATCTTTATATTTTGCTTACTTTAGATAAATGAGTTATGCAAGAGCATAGGTAACAAAACAAAAGATTGGTGATTAGTTTTGTAAATTTTGAGTAACTTCTTTATACTTTGCTTACTTTAGATATATAAATT
>JAMKCH010059765.1:0-44976 GCA_023653785.1 Ophioderma brevispina | reverse complement strand
CTTTTAAATTTTTTTCACACATGTCATTGCATTATATAGTATCTCAAGTTGTGTTTGATAGTGAAACAGGGATATATCGTACATTTAGAGGGATTTTGAGATCGACAAAGTTGAGGTAGGTAACAGGGGAAAGGTATTCCATGTGTTTTTGCATAACTTCACATCCGTTAATGACAACATGTTGACATAATGTGGAGTTATGCTTAGCAGAACTAGAACCGAAACCCATCCACACAACATTATTTTCTTGTGTAGTTATCTAGTTACTCCATAGGATCAAAGAGAGAAAGATGCTTGCATAATGACATTGGTTACGCATATCGGCGAAGTAACTGATTTCTGCGCATTTAATATTGTCTAATACCTTTCAATACTCTGGGTTATGTCAAGTGCAAAAGTTGCACATTTGATTGAAAATGAATAAAATGTCATCGCAATTTCTTTTCCTAAATATCAGTGACCAGTAGATATACATCATGCAGCATTGACTCGAGCAAATAATAGCACTGTTGATATCCAGTAAATCAGCTCGGTATGCAGAGGATAAAGCACTACAAATTACTTTTCAACTGTATTGGAAATAACAATGGCTCTGTACTTCCAGATTAAAAGGATTTCAGGTGCTCATCACCAGATCGAGCTATTTTTTTTCATGATGCAAAGCACAAGATACTCGTCTTCTTTCACGAATAAATAAATCTTAGGCTTCTACTGTGCGTTCAATAAACTTTGACCATATATTTTATCATTTTTCCGAAAAGGAAACAAAGATGAACAAACAATCATGAAAGAAAGTTGTTCAGCAGACTGTGACCTAACATCTTTGTGCAGAAACAAAACTTAACTTACAGTAACTTGTCGCGTAACCCCATTTCTTTTCAATTTAACGTGTTGTTAGCATAGGTCGCTAGACCCCTTTTTGTATTTTTCTAAATACCTAGTGGTAAATTGAATAGAAATGAGGTGCCGCAATAAGTTATGGATCTTGGTTCTGCACAAAAATGTTAGGTCACAGCTTACCAAGCAACATATCCACTATGAGTTTTGCTCACATTAATTTCTTTTTTCAATAAATGATGAAATATACAGTCAAAATTATTGAACTCACAGTAGAACCTCAAAGTTTATTTTTATCGCGAACGAGGCCAGCTCAATCCAAACTGGATAGACGTTTCATATAGAAGTCCCAAGTATACAAAAGAGTTGCCATTGATTCCGTCCTGCGCTACTGCACAACATCATGCAGTACATGACGGAATCAAACGCAATGCTTCATTTGCGTACTTGAGACTTCTATGTGAAACGTCTATCCTAAACTGGGCGGGGATAACCAGTCTATAACGCCTGACATCTATTCAGCTGCATAGACAGTAACAAAAGCTCTGCAGTTCCAACTAAACAAAGGGGAATCTGAAGTCCTTAGTCCGCTGAATACCAGGTGGATTTACTTGTCAATAATGCCATTATTTGCTTGAGTCAATGTAGCATAGTGTATGTCCCTTGATCACTGATATTCAGAAAAGAAATTGAGATGGCATTTTATACACTTTCATGAAAATGTGCAACCTTTACAATTGCCATAACCAATAAATGGTAATTATAATTAAAATGTATTATTATTTATAGTGGAAAATGGTTTCTGCGAATTATGTAATCAAAATGAACAATTTTTCCTTTGATCCCATGGCCAAAGTTGTGTAGTCTATGTTGAGAGAACTGATTAAATTTAACTTTTTTTTTTTAATGCAGCTGATGAAGAGTTTGAAGAATTGTGCTTTGAATATGGGTTAGAGCTGGATGAAGTGGTATGTACCCCAAAATATTTAAAAATAATAAAAAAACAAAGTTTAAGTGGCAGCCCTACTAGAAATATTTTCAATATCATTGTGTATAAAAAATACCTCAGGGATTTACTACAATTTCTTTTGCTAGAATTGAAATGCAGTTGTTTTGGGTCTGTTATTTTCATTGTGTCGACCAGTATCCAATTATTGTGCTTCCCAATTGTATTGTACTCCCTTTAAAAACTTCTTGGCTTGTTGTGTCATGTCTTATGAGCTCTGTTCAAGCCTGAATCCAACTTACCATTGTCACAGCAGAACTTATTTTTTTATTTTTGTTTAATTTTTAATTTTTTTTCATTTAGTTTGTTTTAAATGTCAACTTGTGCTATTATTAACCATAATCCTAACTTACATGGACATTATGCCCAGTAGGCTTGCATATAGGGGAATAAGAAAGAAACCAAAAAATGGACACATTATATCATCATGTGATTGCAATAAGGTTGTAAATGCAATAGCTGCTATTTGTCAAATGAAACACATTATTATGCCAAGTCTTTGGTTAGTGACTCTTGAAATGGTTCTTCAAATGACACAGTTGCCTGAAGAACCATTTCAAGAGCCACTGACTCGAGGAAAGAATAAATGAAGATATCGTAATACATGGCAGCACACAGATGTATCATATGGCAGCTATTGCACTTACAACTTTAATGCACACACACAAGAATGTATGCCCAAGCGGCATGCAAAGGCAACCCTGCCTTTCTCAGAAGAAAGTGGCAGATTGCTGAAGATGTGGAACTTTATGGATTGCTAGTGTTAAAAGGAATTCAGTTTAGTTTTGTTTTTGTGTCCATTGTGACCATTGATGACCCCTATGTGACCTCTGCCCCAATTACATTAAAATCAAACAAAGGTTAACAATTGCTCATTTCTCACATGCATTGACTGATAAACTTCATACTTGGCAGAAGAACCACTGGTCCAGGCCTCACTATGGAGTGTATACACGTGACCTTTGATGACCCCTATGCAAACTTGACCCCATTTTTGTCAAAATCTATCAAACTACATTTCTATGGCACAGTGGCGTAACAGGCGGGGGGGGGGGCAGGTTGCCCCCCTGACGACTTTGGCCGGGAAAAAATGTGCAAAAATCATGCTAAATCAGCTGTTTTTTAGCCCTCTGACTGGGAAAAATTGGCCTTTTGACTGGGAAATTTTCCCCCTCAGACTGGCAGGCCCGTTATGCCACTGCTTTGGCACATAAGATGCTCCCACCACCAAAGTTACTCAAAAAGAACCACAGGCCTAGACTTAACATGGGATGCACAGATTGACCGTTGATGACCCCTACATGTATGTGACCTTTGATCCAATTTCATATGACATTTCACACATGTGTTCGCTGATTAACTTCATACTTCGACAGAAGAACCACTGGCCCAAGGCTCATGAGGTGTCAACAGGTAGACCTCTTATGACCCCGATGTGAACTCATATCACCAAACTGCGACTCCCATTGGCAAACCGAAATGGCAGGCGAAACAAGCGTCCCAACAAACTAATGCATATTAAATTGTCTCTCCTCCCAAGACATCGGAGAAGCAGATGATCAGCAAAGAACAGGGTGAAGACAAGGCAGAAGGAGCCTCTGATGTGATAGTCTACAGGATTGAAGTGCCTGCTAACAGGTAATAAGTATTTTAAAGGGGGAGGGGGACTGTGATTCCGGGGAGGGGGGTATAGGCCGCTCATTTTCAACCTTAATTCTGGTATGAATGATCCTTTTTTCATGCCAAGTTTGGTGTAAAAATGGGTCACTTTCAAAATTGTTGGGAAATTAATAATCCTTATCTGAAATCAAAATTTCCTAAACATTGTTGAGAGATTAGTCCAATTTCCTCAATTTGAAGCCAAATTTTTTTAAAAATTTGCTAAAAAGGTTGCCATTTCCCAGAAGAATACCCCATCTGGGCAAGAGTGCCATATGTACCCCCTTCAAAGTTCTACATGTAACAAATTCTTTTTTATTTTTGGCCTTAGGGTTAGGGTATTTGTTAGTGTAAGGCCATAGTAGTAGTAGTAAAACCAAAGTTTTAAATCCGGTTTTGTCCCCGCAACCGGGGGTGGCCGGATTCACCTCACATTCGTAGCAATCGCCCTTACTCCCTCCTTCCCTTCACCGATCAATGCATCCCCAATCCTCCTTCTCTCCTCCTCCACTTGCTTCTTCCATGTCCTCTTTGGTCGGCCCCTCTTCCTCAAACCACCCACCTCAAACTCAAAGGCCCTTCTCAAAACATGCTCCTCATCCTTCCTCAGCACGTGCCCATACCATCTTACACCATTCGCCTTCGCCAGTCGGTCAGCCGCCTCTTCCACACCCCACATCTGCATCAAATCCTCAGTCTTCTTCCTATCCATCAATTTCACACCACACATTGCCCTCACCATTGCTCTCTCTGTCCTTCTCAAAATCCCCATCTCATTTTCACTCAGGCACCATGTCTCACTCCCATACAGCATCACTGATCTCACACAACTCTTGTACACCATCCCTTTCATCTTCAAAGGAAATCTTCTCCCATGTAACAACTCTCCACATTCTCTAAACTTCACCTACCCATACCTTACTCTGGCTGTCACAGCCGCCTCACATCCACCACCTGCACTAACCCTGTCCCCTAGGTATGTGAACTCCTTCACAGTTTCCACCTTGTCACACAACTTTTCCACCTCCTTCCCCACTCCCTCAACTCCCCTTCTCGCATCTTCCACACAAAAAGTCTCTTGCCAAACTTGGGGTCACTCTCTTCATCTTTGTGCATCTCCCATGAATCCATTTCCCACATTTCAAATAACAAAAATTTGTTTCCTGTAGAATTTTAAAGGGGGGGGGGGCTATGGAACTCTTTCCCAAATTGGAGGTAAATTTGGCCCAAAATCTGTATATTGGTATAGATATGGGTCCTACTTCCAGACTCTCAGAGGCACATCTCAACCCAAACAAAACTTGAGGACCTCCCCCGGATTATTTGCTTGTGGCCGGCAATAGTTTTGGATTCAACCAATGTGGCCACTTTGTCAAAAAGGTTGGACACCTCTGATCTGAACTGTTGGCCTGAGTATAGTATGTATGCCTAATCTTACTTGCAAATTTGATCTACTCTGGAAGAAATGCGTAATTTTGTATTCTCAGTCCGTAGACAGAAATTACAACGCAGTGGTCTATGGGGTACTGTAATACAAATATTATCTCATAACATCAAAACGCAGCATCAGAATCAACTGATATTTGGGAATAACCATTTCTCGTGCATTATCTAGTGAAGCATTTAAAACAAAAATTGAGGTGTTAGGATCACGAAATTTAAAGGTGCACCTCGTTTTCCCAGCACATTCTGTTTTATTCATGTTTCACTAGATATCTTTGAGAAAAGCTTATTCACAAAATTTTATTTGATTGTTATCTTGGCAGTTTTGTGTTATGAGCAATTCCAAGTTTCCCACGGTCCTATAGGCCACTGTGCTGTGATTTCTGTCCATTTATGGACCAAAAATACAAAAGTGCGAATTTCTTACAGATGCGACCAAATTTGCATTTAAGATTAGGTACATGTGGATTCCTAAGGCTAACAGTTCGGATGATACAAAAAAATCAACTTTTTTTAGGTAAGTCGGGGGGGGACCTGGTTGTGGATCACAAAATGCCCTTTAAAAAGGGGGACCTGCCATGAAGTATCAGTATTGTGACTATAATGGGCAACTGCTTGTGGCTAGCAGCCACAATCTGTCTAAACCAAATACCGGGAAACGATTCAGTCCTGTTGATTTCCCGAGAAAGGAGACATTTACGACCTTTAGAAAACCGGGCTTATGCTTATGCAGATGCGGTGATGCAGTGAGCAGCCGTGCCCAGCTGTGACCGCATGAATTCAAAGTTTACTCGTATCGATCGATATCGGTCACATTCATGACATGGATGTGGGCATGGGTGCGCTCACTGCATCACCGCTTCTGCATCTGCATTTATAAGCATAAGCCCGGTTTTCTAAAGGTCATAAGTTTGTATGAGTGCAAGAAGGTCTTAAGTGCAATAGCTGTCATGTGATACATCTGTGTGCTGCCATGTAATAGGATAACTCGTAATTTATCTTTCCTTGAGTCAGTGGCTCTTGAAATGGTCCTTCCGATGACACAATTGCCTGAAGAACCATTTCAAGAGCCACTGACCAAAAATGTGGCTTAACAGTATGTTTGAATAGGAATTTATAAATGGCAACTATTGCACTTGCAGTGTTACACTATTATTTTAGTGCTAGGCGGTCCCTGGGTTTCGCGATCACCTGGGTTTTGCGATCACCTGGCTTAAATGACCCTTGGGTTTTGCAGTTCTTTTGAACTTGAATGACCCCTGATGACCTTGTCTTGACCTTTAAGATTTTTGGCATCAACTTTCAACCTCACCCTCCAAGTTTCATGTCCATACACCAACGTTTTACCCCATTTGACCTCCTTTAACCTTGACTGACCCTGATGACCTTTGATCCACTAACCTATACAAACTCGGTCTTTGTTCGGTCAAGGGGCACCCACCCACCAAATTTCAGGAACGTGCGACCCCGGTCTCTAAGAAAATAGACGCGGTCAGACACACAGACAGACCACCGGTTTTAATATATAGCTGTTACACCAATTAATTGTTTTTATCCCTAAGACTTAGTTCAAAGCACTAGATAAATGCTAAATACATTGTATTTGTTTTCAAGGTATGACCTCTTATGTCTAGAAGGCCTCTCCCGAGCCTTGCTGGTATTCCAGGAGAAGTTACAACATCCACGTTATGTTACAGTCAAACCAAAAAAGATGGAATCGATGATCATAAAAAAAGACGTAAGTACTGTTCAAAAAACTTGTCAGTTGATTTCCTAACATACAGCCAGATCTTTACTTGTGTTGTTGCAATTAACCCACTACTTCAATTGCACTGTGTGTACTCCTTGGCTGTACTCCATGAACAAACAAACAAACACATACTCATATAGAATGACCCTGGTTTAATCCCTGGGCTGGGCCAGGGGTTTTAATTGTAAATGGTTTTCAGTCCAAGACCGCTCTCATGGGTTTTCTTTGGATACTCGCATATCTTCCTGCTTCTAAAACTGAATATCCTTCCTTGATTGTGGATGAAAAAAATGCATTATCATGGCTGGAAAAAATGCCAAATTTCCCGGGAACACAATCAAAATTTCCTTCAAGATTGCAAAATTTCCCTTCAATTCTTATGTATTTCTTTATTTACATGACTACAATTTCCCTCCAAATAGTAAGATTTCCCTGGAACCAGGTTCCCAAGTTCCGCACTTTTCCAGACGTGTGCATTAATGTCCATAATAAAATTTCCTTCAGGATGGCAAAATTTCTCTTCAGAATGACAAAATTTCCCTCTAGATGGCAAAATTTCCTCTAGAATGGCAACAAAATTTCCCTCTAGAATGGCAAATTTTCCCAGTAATTATGTATTTCTTTGTTTAAGATCAAATAATCCCTCCAAATGTCAATATTTCCTGGGAGTGGTTTTCCGAGTCCCCACTTTTTCCTCGCCTGTTCCGTGTTTTGTAGAATATTGATCAAAAATATGAAATATTTCTTACTTTTATTACACAGAATATTGTTGATGTGTCGTTAAAAAACCGCTATCTTACAAAGACTACACTCAGTAGCCATTATTGATGTAGGACCTACAGCTAAAAAGAAGTTCGGTAAAAAGGTGGAGATGTTTAGATTACACGAGAGAACATCTGTTAACTGGCAAACTTTTAAAACAAAACTTAAAATCCTGGAACCAGTTACGAGGACCCAACACAAAAATAAAACTAAAAGGCTTTCAGATATGGAAACTTCAAGTGGTGGCTAAATCGTGATGTGAATGCATCAAGGTCGTAAGAGCAATAACTGCCATTTGTCAGAAATTCTAATCAAACAAACTAGTATTATGCCAGTGCGTTTCGACATGGTTCTTCGGCAACTGTATCGCCGAAGAACCATTTCAAGAGCCACTCACTCAGGAAGATTACCACGAATCCGACGGCGGCTATTATCGCCCCTACGCGGTGGGCGGCGCACTCACCATCCGCCATGAATGGGGGGCATCTTTTGCATTCTCGTTATACACCGCGTTTACGTTGTACGTGTTACCACAAAGAAGCGATAATTTTTGACATTTCTGACGGCAAAAACCAACACTATTTCACTGTTATCCATTTGTATATCATCATATAGGAAATCATCGGCTCAGGAAAAAAATGTAAATTCTTGGCTGCACAATAGTCGATAAAAGTTACAAAGAACGGACTGCGTGCGAATTCACTCGCAATGACACAATGAACATCATCGTATCCATTTCAGTCTAAATACACATTGGAACTCGCCGGTCATTCACGTGTACTGATAGTCCAGGCGTCCACATTCCATGCACAAACGAGACTAATTTTGTTCAGATCTCCGAAATCGCACAGGGGCACGGAAGTGTCCTTTCTCAAACAACCAACACCCCCACGGATATGTCCGTTTCCAGCAAATACGATCGGTCTTTGGGAACTATTCAAGTTTCCACGTACACGGAATATATCAACATTCTATTGGTACTTTATTTTTGTCTGGATGTTTGAATTTTACGAAAAATTATTTTTCTCACGCGGCTGTTATTACCAATTTTAACACGTACTTGGACAAGTGATCGAGATGTCCATTAAAACAAAATCTCAAATTAAAAAAACAATTTTTTACAACAACAGTAAGATACTTGTCCTGGAATTCCAGTTTAGCCAGTCCCGACATCATCCTTCCATAAATCCATGAAATAAACATGAAATTTGTTAACAATTGCAAAAAGGATTTAAATTCTTATTATCATGATTATGGGCTATTATTTCGTTCGTTAAGCAATATGCGGCGTGTGTGTATTGTGTGTTTGGTGGCCGGGATGTTCCCCAGTAATGGCGGCGACGTAGAGTGTGTCCTTTCGAGGCTTCCCCGCCCCGTCGGATTCGTGTATTATATTATTAAAGGTTATCATGACACATGGCAGCACACATGTATCACATGCAGCTATTGCACTTACAACCTTCTCACACTCATATGACGAAAAAACGTGCTTTCAGACTCTACTTTGTATCATTTGGATTTGAGAGTACCATTGGGATGCATCTTTGAATTTTCCTTGCTAGCTTTTGATTATTCCAACTTTATTCATGAGTGTGTAATGTTGCAATAGACCTTTTCAAATAAACATTGGAAACTTTTGGATCAAAATACAATGTACGCGAGTATCCTTATACGCCCAAGGCCTCTGAACTGTTGTCAGTTATTTTTTTAGGATGGGCATGAACATGTTTATTTTCGCTGATTACCAATATTACAAACGAACTTGGTAGGCAAACACTGTTTTCACACCTACCAAGGTCAAAGTTCCATGCTAATTAAAATATTACACCTGTGCACTACTACTGTGTTAAGTACGTCACACTCGTCATAGCAACTCTGTTAGCAACTACGAACATGCTATAGCTCATGCTATTTTGGAAGCCATTTTGGAAATTTGCAAAAAAACACCGTGCCTGATCTCTGCGACGCTAAACTTTCTGAACAAACCACATGCCTGACGTTGTTCTTGGATATCTAAGGATCATTTTATAATCAAGGGTTGCCTGGCGAAATCAACGAGAAAGTGCATTTTTCCGTGCCGTAAGTTTTTGTTATAATGGGCTTGGGCGGTACACATCTAAGCGTCCACCAGTGAGCTCGCCGATTCTAGATGGACGTCCGAACTCTAGCCTTTTATTACTCTAACTCTATGTATACGCCCGTGTACATTAACAAGCGATTATCAGTGATGCACATTATGCAAAGACGAAATTCGCACAAGTACTGCGCCCAACAGTTGCGTGTGATGACCCTATAGGATGCTTATCAGGGTCATCATGTTCTGTAAACTTTGTTTTGAAATGTCTATTCTAAAGGTTCGTTCATACAACACTGCAACGTGCATTGCGGTAAGTTGCAGTGCTCAAATTATGGTCTCTGTCCAGTATACTGCATTGCCGTACTGCAACCGAGTTAAATTTATTTTAACTGCAGCTGCAGCAGGTTACGTTGAGTTGCTGCAGCAAGTGATCGATATATCGGCGAACCTTAAGGAGAGTGCCAGCTTTTCAGGTTCACCTAACCTAAAAACTGATGACGTCTCTCAATTCCCGACAAAACAAAGTATACCAGTGCTTTGCATTGTTGTCTGTCTTGGTCAGTGAAAAATCTGTGGAATTCCAACAATCTACATAGCAAAAGATATTCCAATAACTCTTTACATGGATGATATGACATTTGTTTGTTTGTGGCGCCCCTGTTGCCGTAAGAGAAAAAGTCTGAAAAACTGACGGGCAAAAGCCCCTATACATTGCATGGGAATTTTTTTGTTTTTGCTCTAAATTTTGTTTCAAATTAACATGCTTGCTAATGCTATACCAGCTGCATTGTGACCGATTAGATCAGGAAAGGTTCTGCAAGTAATTTATAACCAGATTTTATGTGGTCTGTCATAGAAAGTACTGTAATATTTCGCCTGCCAGAAAACAACAGAGGGCGTCCTGAATGTCAACGTCATAGGTCATATCTTCTAGATGCAATTAACATTTATATTTCCACACAGACTGCCAGAGTGAGACCTCATGCAGTGGCAGCCATTTTGAGGAATGTAATCTTCACGCAAGAATCCTACAACAGTTTCATTGATCTGCAAGATAAACTCCACCAGAATCTATGCAGGTAATGAGTTATCGCAATGCCACATTGTGTTATTGCGGATGTTGTGGGAGAGCTCTCAAAATTGGCCAAAATTTTAGATGGCAAAACCGTCACCCCTTCAGATTTTAGGAAATCGATGAGGAGGGTAGCTGGTTACTCTGGTAGAACTAAAAAGAAGATCTAGTTTCAAGGGTGTCAGCTCTGGAGAGTTAATGGCGGCCATCCAGCACATTGAAGTCAGGAAGGGCATCCGGTCCATTATTTTTTGCTCCAATAAACCCTCACACAGCAGTATTGCTGTGAATGAGAGGTGAATCCGGCCACCCCCCGTTAGCGGGGACAAACCGGATTTAAAACTTTGGTTTTACTACTACTACTACTTAGGATACTTTCAAACTTCATCAAATACAGAAATTAGAAATTCAAAAGATATTTTATGAGAATTGTGTAACTTCTCTTATAAGTTTTGCTAGTATGATATTGTATTTCAATTGATGTGTTACTAATGGAGTTACAATATTTTATTTAAATTCAGCTGTGTCATTGTTACATCCACACTGTCATTTTGGTTCCATTTGATATGACTACCATAGCAAAAGTTTTTTAAGAGTGTTTCACAGAATAATACATGCACGTATAAAGTCAAATGTTTTACAGAAATTAAAAATATATATATTTGCTTGTAACATTTGACAAGATGCATCTTACATCTGAATGGTACATTTGAATAATTATATTTTCATCAAAATACGCTCAATTAAAACATTTTGCACAATTTGAAACCCACTAAAACTTATAGCTAGCAACCAGTGTTTGAAATAGCAGTTGTCCGTTTGCCCGGGACAACCAAATTGAGTGCCGGACAACCAAAAATGATACTATAGTTGTCTGGCAGACAACCATAAAATCTAGAGCCAAAAGTCAATTTCTAATCACAGAACCTGCCACGGACAACAACAGTTTTGACAGACAACCAAATATTGCAACCTGGTTGTCCATGGGACAACCACTTTTTCCCCTTAATTCGGATGCTGCTAGCAACTGCATGCATGGCATTATTCATGATATGGTCATGTAACACACTTGATGCCAATAAAGCAACAAAAAAAAAAACAAAAACACAACAACAATTGTCCTAGGAACATCTGGCGAATAAGCTGTGTGCTTTGTATTCATATTAGTTGGCAGAAAAATCAATGTGCTGCACAGGTTATTGTTACTTTTATTTTCAGCTTTGCAGCCAAAATTGTTTAAATTTTATTCCTGACAGCAGATATTTTCATTAATTTAAAATAAGCTTTTGCCCCACATACTGAAAATGGTCATAATTTTGTTAGAAAAAAAATTGGTAATTTGTGTTAAATTGTGCCCAAAATCAGTAACCCGGAATAGCTATGGGTCCTATTTTAACACGAATTGGCATATTGTAGATATGGTTAATACTTCCAGATTCTTAAGCCTATCCAAATTTTTTTTCTTGCCCCATTAAGTTAGCATGTTTGCACTTCAAATTTACTTAAATCATGAAAGGAACTAACCAACACTACCAAAGCAGTCTGCTATTCATTTCCTTGTCCATGTGGTTATCCCTCCACAGGAAGCGGTCTTTAGTTGCTATAGGAACCCATGACTATGATACCATTCAGGGACCATTATATTTTGATGCCCAACCTCCAGATCAAATCAAGTTCAAGCCACTCAATAAGGTAAGATAGTAAATTAGGTGTACGGGTGGAGTCCAGGGCCCCAGGGTCAAAGTGCCCCCTGCGGGTTCGGGGTTAAGAATAGGCCCGCTGTCCCCCCCTTACATGTCGTAAAAGGCGACTAAAGGGGCTCCCTGCGGGTTCAGGGTTTAGAATAGGCCCGCTGCCCCCCTTACATGTCGTAAAAGGCGACTATAAGGGGCAACTCTTATAGTTTTACATGTGTTGGGGGAACGAGTTGGCGCAGCGTATCTTCCCTCGCCTTTCACCAATGAGGTCCCGGGTTCGATCCCCGGCAGGGGCTCGTTCTCGATGGCTTTATGTGAATTTGGTTTCTCGATCCATACTCGTTCCCGCAGGTTTTTCTCCGGGTACTCCGGTTTCCTCCTGCTTCTAAAATCGAGCTTCTTGGCATAAATCTGTTCTGGTATATGGTTTCTCTGATGTGCTGAGCGCCTTTCATGGCTGCCGCACAGCGCCTTGAGCATGTTTACGTGGATATGTCGCGCGTTAAAAATACACATTATTATTATTAACTTGTCTTTTTGAACAGACGGGTTGTATTTAAATTTAAGGTTTCTATCATGACTGTATTTAAATGTACTTGTTAAAATAATATGATAATTTGTATTACTCGCATAAGTAGTTAATAATCTGTATTAGTTAACATAAAATATACTATTTACATGTATCAATTACATATGTACATATATAAGACCATCTATTTAATCTGTAATGTTTCAATACTGTATTGCTTTATTGTGTTTTTAAAGGGGATCTGATGTGATTATTAGTATTTTTTTTTTTTTTTTTTTTTATAGTAAATTAGGTGTACGGGTGGAGTCCAGGGCCCCAGGGTCAAAGTGCCCCCTGCTGGTTCGGGGTTAAGAATAGGCCCGCTGTCCCCCCCTTACATGTCGTAAAAGGCGACTAAAGCCTGGGCTCCCTGCAGGTTCGGGGTTTAGAATAGGCCCGCTGCCCCCCCTTACATGTCGTAAAAGGCGACTATAAGGGGCAACTCGTCTTTTTGAACAGACGGGTTGTATTTAAATTTAAGGTTTCTATCATGACTGTATTTAAATGTACTTGTTAAAATAATATGATAATTTGTATTACTCGCATAAGTAGTTAATAATCTGTATTAGTTAACATAAAATATACTATTTACATGTATCAATTACATATGTACATATATAAGACCATCTATTTAATCTGTAATGTTTCAATACTGTATTGCTTTATTGTGTTTTTAAAGGGGATCTGATGTGATTATTAGTATCTGTAGTTGAATTTTTTTTCATGATACATGGATGGGTGATGAACTTTGTCATCAGTTTATGATGTGTATACCGTAATTTTAATTTAGATTTGATCAGTGTATCTTGTGAAGCTGTGTTTTTCTATGTGAATTGTTGTATTCAATTGGGTTATTTTTTTTATACATGGATGGGTGATGATTTGGTTCATCAGTGAATGATATGTATCTATTTACAATTGTTGATTTAAATATTGTTAATTTTTAAACAAATGTTGTGTTTAGAATTTTGTATGGTGTATGTTTTAAAATGATTTTGAATTTAAAAGGTTAGTTTTTTTTTACCACAATGACACGATATAACACAATTGTGTTGAGTTGTCGTTAAATCTTAATACTCACTCACCCAGGGTCAAAGCCCCGGCGGGGGTCCATGGGGGAGAGCCTCCAGGAAGCTTCTGGGTTTTGCCATCTTAAAAGGTAAAAAAGGAGCGTTTCAGGGCACAAATTTTACAATAAGGGTTGTTTTACAATCAGGGTACCTCTTGGCTGAACACTACAATGTGACCCATAAAAACAATGTCTGTACTTTCTCATAATTGGTACTATGCCAACTTAAAGACCACCAAAAGCACTACCTACAGCTGCAAAGAAACCATTTGAAATGCTTGATGACTAACAAAAATATGTACATATACATGGAAATTGCTTAAAATCACTGTTTCATTTGAAGTAGGTTAATGTTTGAGTAGATTTAGCAATGTCAAGAACATTTGGGACAACATTCAACATTTAGGAATAACATTTGAAGCAAGGTAATTAATATCCAGAAATCTTAAAAGAATGTGACCATTTGGTAACATGTGGTGTCAGTTTGAAATTTAGTGGTAAATTCCGTCAAAAAATGTCCTCTCCATATTTAGGCTAATAAAGCTTAAACTCAATTGACAGATTGATTTGTGATATTCTCTATAAAAACTCTTGTTTATGTTCTATACATTTGTAGTAAACACTTGGTGGCTACCCCTTAAGTTTTCCTGTATCACATGATCAAATGTTAGAAGTCAGTGTTCCGTCAAAATCTGTCCTTTCCGAAAACACAAAGTTTCACTAACCATAATTTTTTTTCCTGAAGACCTCACACCTCCAAATTTTGGAAACATACTCTTTGAATTATCTATAATACAATAATATTAATACTGAAAATAATCAAAGCACTTTGTTTTTTCACCCCAAATGTAGAAATGAATGAAGTGCTCTGTCAAAATCTTGTCCTCTCTGAAAAATGTAACATTTGATCAATCATAAAAATTGTTCACGAAGACGTGACGCCTCCATATTTTGGAATTATACTTCTTGACTTGCCTACAATGCAAAAACCTCAATACTGAAATTAATCATGCAACTTTATTTTTCACCCCAAATGAGACAGCCGAGGTACCCTGATTGTAAAACAACCCATAAATTCATTTGAACCTACAATAAATCCCTCCTTTCCCTCTTTCTTCTCTCTCCTTCTCCCTTTTCCTTTTTTCTCACACTTCCTTTTTCCCTTCTCTATCCCTTTTTCTCCCTCCTTCCTCTTTTCTTCTCTCTTCTTTCCTCTTTTTCTTTCTCTTTCTCTCTCTCCTTCCCCTTCTTTTCTCCACTTCTTGTCCCCATTTTTGCTTCTCTGTCCCCACCCCATTTTAATTGTCTAGCTAGGGGAACAGTCTGCCCCCTGCTGGTTACGCCACTGATAATTTACCATTTTACAGAAGCAAATCTTAACATTCAAAGCTAAACTTCAAATCTGTTTGACCCAATGCAAATCATTTTTTATTCTTTGAAGAATTTAAAGCAGTGGTGACACAACTTTGACAGTTGATGTAATTGGGCATGCAATGGTATCCATGAAAAAAAAAACTGCAAAGGTCCTAATTTGCATGTTATAGCACCCTCTATTGTCAAACCTTCTTAGAGATCTGTGTAAAGTGCATTTTAAAGAAAACAAGTTTGCCGGCATTAAAATTTCAAAAAAATTGTACGGGATGTAGCAAGTGGAATTCATATCCAAATCAGATGTAAAAATGGTTGATCTTGATATTATTTGTTATTAGTCTGGTTTTGTTATGATAAGTAAGACTTAAATACAGCTGTGACTTAAAGGTGCAACAAGAGATCTCACATATCAGGTGCCCCTAAAAAATTGAAAGTACAGATTTTTGCCCTGATGTAAAGCTTTCCATTAAAAATATACCCATCTGAAAGGATTAAGCTGAGAAATGTTTCTTTGGCACAAAAATTGTGAAATTTCAAATTTCGTATAGGAGCAAATACGAAATTCAGCTATGTTTTATATTGAAATATAAGCAAATCAAAATCACCCTTTTTCTCTCTTTTAAGACATTTCTGTAGCCAAAAACAAGGTAAGAAATATATTGAGTGTATAATCTATATGAAATTACTGTACTGACCCTAGTATACTCCCACCTGTTTTTAACCTGAAATTAGCTTGAATTTAGGGGGTGGGATTATAATGGGATCTCCACTCTAACATGAAACACAAGCATCAACATTTCAGCCTTTAAGAGCTAAACTTATTCCAGATATCTTCAAGTGTCAAATGAGGTGTGTGATCAACAAAAGACCCGTAAAAGGAACCTAATTAATCTGGTAAAGAAAATCACAAGGAATTACTGTAATGACTATAACCAAAATAATGTAATCTATTGCCTTCCACCCAAAAAACTTATGATGGGATTATAATAGGATTTTCTACTATTTTTCAGATTCTTTCAAAACTCGGGGTGGGATTATAACCGAGCGTGGGACTATACTCGGGTCAGTATGGTACTATTATGACACAATATTTGGGTGTCTCAAAATCTCTTGTTGCACCTTTAACAACAATATGTTTTTAAAAGCAATACCCCCAAAGATGGTGGCCACTTACATACTGTGATATGCAGTGCCAGTCAATATGCCCCTTATTTTTGGTTTGCTTTTACTTTCATATTATAATTTTTACAGAATAAAGAGTACACTGGTAGGGAGCAGATGGAGCTGTTTTCCGGTGACAGTCATCTACGACAATATCTGCCGATTATCAGAGACAAACCTGTGTATCCAATTATCTATGATAGTAGAAAGGTGGTCTTATCTATGCCGCCAATTATCAATGGTAAGTCTCCTCCCAGAGGGCGCTTTGAATCAATCCCAGAATTCATTGCATTGCGCATATACTGTACTGTGCTAAACACATGTTATACATGTACTTTGATTACCACCAAATAGGCTGGCCTCATAACAGTGCGAACTGATACGGTATGATGTAGGCGCAAGAGAAGCAGTGTGTATATTACGTGTAGTACGCGCGATTCTGTCCAAACGCTTGAGTACATTTGGTTTACCTTTACATGCGGAACGATAACAACTGAATAATTCACACCTATCTAAGAACCACAAGAGATTTCAGGATCATGCTAAAAATTCCCTAAGTACTAGCACCATGTGGGCTAAAATGACTGTAAAAGTCAGGGTTTTTTGTCTCGCCTGAACTTTGTTCGGCAGAGACTTAGTAATCACTTTTCTGTCTGTCTGTCTGTCTGTCTGTCTGTCTGTCTGTCCGTCTGTCCGTCTGTCCGTCTGTCTGTCTGTCTGTCTGTCTGTCTGTCATGCTGTCTGTCTGCCTGACGTCCGTGTTCACGGGCTTGTGTACGATTTATCTGGAGTTCCGTAAGGGCTATGATGATGTAACTTGGTGGAAAGAAGCGGGTCCACGAGTTCTCGACCTGATTAGATTTTGGGCGTAAAATATGCAAATTAAGTATCTAATTTGCATAATTAACGAAAATTTTCCCGCAAGGCTTGTGTACAAGTTTTCTGGAGTTCCGTAAGGCGTATGATGATGTAACTTGGTGGATGGGAGCGGGCTGGAGAGTTCTCGAACTGATTAGATTTCGGGCGTATTTCGGGCAAATTAAGTATGCAAATGAGCTAATTAATATGCAAAAAACAGTTTTTTTTTTTTTTTTTTTTGCAGTGTGTATATTACGTGTAGTACGCGCGATTCTGTCCAAACGCTTGAGTACATTTGGTTTATCTTTACATGCGGAACGATAACAACTGAATAATTCC
Organism: Ophioderma brevispina; assembly: GCA_023653785.1. Classification (NCBI taxonomy): domain Eukaryota; kingdom Metazoa; phylum Echinodermata; class Ophiuroidea; order Amphilepidida; family Ophiodermatidae; genus Ophioderma; species Ophioderma brevispina. Next base: position 27,307 of record JAMKCH010059765.1, on the reverse strand, counting down.
CACCTATCTAAGAACCACAAGAGATTTCAGGATCATGCTAAAAATTCCCTAAGTACTAGCACCATGTGGGCTAAAATGACTGTAAAAGTCAGGGTTTTTATGTGTTAAGAATAGGATTTTTGTGGAATCACATGACCTTACTGAAGTGAAATTTCCAAAAACTGATGCATTGTGGGATGGACTCAATACCCCCTCTGGTCTCCACCTGTATGGCAAGGGAATAAGGATATTCATATTTGCATCACAAGGGCACTTGCAGATTTTGTCCATATTGTGTGATATATCTCGAAGCATATATGTACGCAATTGGGAAATTGACATCTAAGGGAAATCCAGTTCAGGTGTAAGGAAAAATAAATGCCCGATTTCAATATGTGCAGTTGTCTTCAAGGCTTACCTGAAAAGACTAGAGCCACTGATCAGCTTATGCAATCCATGATAGCTATGCAATTGTCTATCATCACCTTAGGGATCCACTTTTCTTTGCATTTGCATACTTTCTGTTCTTACTTTTATCCTCTTGGTCTTTTTCAAAAAAGCCAATAATTCTGATATTGATATGCTGTTTCTTTTTGTATGCTTTTTTGGGCAGTGGACATGGACCAACCAATTACTATAGAACTTGGTAGTTTAATGTTAGTGGATTTACGGTTATGAAAATGATGGTGGAGTTCAAAGTGTCATAGTCATTAGAGGTCTAATCACTTTGAAATTCCAAAATTCATCCATTCAAGACAGGTGCAATTTTCCAATTATGTGTGACAGATTTCTTTGGAAAACTTGGATAGAATTTCTGTGTGGTGAGGGAGAAGGGAAAGTATGTTGGGGTAACGGTCATTTGAGGTAAGAATCCGGCCAGGCAACATAGGCTGTTAAGGCTGACCTCAAGCGATTTACTGAGGAGGCACCCTCAATTTCCAAAAAAAATCTTGTTTTTTGCATGTACATAATGCTGTTCCATATACTAATCACCGGTAGTGGAATTGGTAAGCTTAAATCGAATTCCTCATATAGAAAATCAAAATTTGTTATAAAATCGGATCCGGAATTTTTGTTATACCACAGTATCTGTGGGACGTAAAATACTACACATAAATGTACGACATCAAAAACGAAAAAATCCATTCATCTCAATTTCGGAATTGTGCATTTTGGGTGACTCTTTCTTTAGTTATACTTGACATTTTTCATTATTACACAAAAAAGTAATATTTCGAAACTCTGAGCCAAGACTTTAAGAAGGCCAATTCAGAAAAATATGAGCATTTCTTGGCAAATTGACTGGGAGTCATGAAATGAATGCAAATTTTGTCCCAATTGGCCCTTGGGATTTTTTTTTTTAATTTTTTATCGTTTTTATTTTTTTGTAATTATTGATTTTTGTATTTAATTTCATACTACAGGTGACCACACAAAGATCACCTTAAACACAACAAATGTATTCATTGAGTGTACGGCCACAGACTTGACCAAGGCTAAGATTGTCCTGGACACACTGGTCACTATGTTTGGACAATACTGCAAGAAACCATTTGAGTAAGTTCATTTTGGGAAATTTGACATAATTTTAGCAAGTTTGGATTTCCAAAGTGAATAATGTAGAAAAAGCACATGTATGAAGACAAGAAAATGTGTACCAGTATAGGGTTGGAACTGGTTACTTTTATTGTGGGCCACAGCATACGCTGGCAGGACCACTTATCAATCTGTTGTGCATGTGATGATGTATACATGTGTGTGTGTGGATGTAGGTGTGTGTGCATGCATGTACATATGTGTCACTAAAATGTTATTGTTTTTAATTGAAACGTTGAAGTTCAATTGGAACCAAATTGTGTCATAGGTACACCATGGTCCCTAATATGGGTGAGGTCAAAGGTTACATGCCAAGGTCAAAGTCATTTGAGGTCAGGTTGAAAAATGGGCTAAAATGTAAAATTGAAAAAATCATAAAATTTGAAAATTGAATTTCTAACTTGATTCATAGGTGCACATGTGCTCCTTCATTTGTTTTAGGTCAAAGTTCATGTGCCCAATGTCAACGGGTCCTGTGAGGGTCATTGTAGATAGGTTGGGGTGCCCCCCGCGTATATTCCGTGATATATGAGCGCAAAGCCGAGAACTGCAAAATTCAAGTTGAACTTAATCTTCCAATTGAAAAGATTTGTTTAAACGTAGATGACCCGATCAAATTTCCATATGATTTTTTAATCCTTTTTATATTCTTCACAATAAAGTCATATCACCAAAAACATCTGATTACAAATTTTAGTTTAAATTGGCCCAGCCATTTGGAAGTAGATGTAAATGTGTACCAAATTGGCCCATAGACAGTGTGGTGTGTGTTAATAAATGTGGTGTACCACACTTGTGAGACGTTGTTCTATAAATTCAAAAGGAAACATTCCTGTGCCTAAAATTTCACTGGGGTAATGAGAAAAATATGAACTTTCTTCGATACCAAAATGGCTCCATTTGAGGAAGTAAAGTGGGGGGGGAGGATGAGGTTGCCGATCGGTGTCACCCACCTTTAAGGAGGCGATGGTTGGGGAACACTACAAGATCCTCATCCTATGGAAACCTGTCTGGTGTTGTGTTTTGAGTACAGCCAACTATATATTAATGATGTGTCCAAAAGTGGTAATTTTTACCCAATGTATTTACAAACCCTTCACACTTTACAGGACTGAGACCCAGGGGAGCTGGGGACTGACCTAAAATGGCAGAACGAGTATGTGCAGCAGTCAAGACCCCCCAGTTCACACCTCTTCTGCAGTTTCTTTAGACCCCCTATTCAACTATTTTTCATTTTTAAGACCCCTACTTAGCTTCAGTTCACCCCAAAACTCATAATTTTTAGTTCCATGTGGCTAAAATGTTTGGAAATTTTGCCAGGTCTTCAGCTCCTAAACATCAAATTGGCCCAAAATTCAGTTCCCAAGTGCAAAATATACTTAAATTGGCTAAAAAAAATCAGTTTCGAAGACCCTACTTTCGCCCAAATTTCAGTTCACAAGCCCTTAAGTTTGGCACTTTACGTCATACGCACATCTTCCTATAGGATTAAGAATGAGTAGTATGCCCATGCAATTTTGCTCTTGTTTGATTATTTATCAATTTGAAAAAAAAATAGCCCTTTATTTTGCAGGAATCTGGAGTAGATAGTGTTCTAATGTGAATTCTTCTGTTTGTTGCATTTTGTTGACAGAGTGGAGGGTGTTGAAGTTACAAAACCAGATGGGTCCGAGGTTATCTATCCAGAATTAAGTTACAGAACAGAAGTTGTTCCAGCAGATCTCATCAACAGACAGTTGGAATGAGTGAGGAAATGGTCTGGGAGTCCATACCCTTTTTAACACTCAACATGTACCATTTTTTTCCTAAAACTTTTTTAGTGGATTTTCTGAAAAGTACGGATTTGTAAGTTAAACTCTAGGGATTTAATTTTATCAAGGAAAAGTACATCTGGATCCCTTTTGTTCCAATTCTGTTAATTTAAACCCTGATATCTACCACCTTTACAGTATCTCTGAATTGGCATATTAACAATGATAAAAAACCTCTGAGTAACAATCAATAAACCTTTTAATGTTTTTTGTATGCACCTTTGAAGTTTTCTTACGCAGTCCTGATTGGCTGAATGCAGCATAAAAACCGTATGAAGACCAATCAACTCAGCCAGTATCACCCATGGTTACTGTAATTTTTCACTTGAGCTTGATTTTCATTAAATACCGAAAATGCCGCTTATGTCAGGTGACGGCCCCAGTAAAGAAACACGAACGGGTCTGTAAATTTTTGTCAATGTCTTCCTTTTTTCCTTTTTCGCCTGCTCCCGTGAGCCACCTAATGCTGGATGACTTCTCAAATACCCTGCGCTCTCGATAGCTACCCTCTCCTCGACCTTACGTTTGCACAAAATGGTCTGTATTTTGGGCCCCCGACCAGAACCATCTATACCACATAAAAATTCAGCTAAGCGCGAAAATAGTCCAGCCGATAGCGCCACTATGTTTCTCGGGCACTCAACCTCCCATGCGCAGTGATGATCGTCCTTTCTCAAAATTGTTTCTCCACATGGGAGCATGCTTATCGCTGGCGCTACGGGAATAAATCTTCCATCTGCCGGCAATACTGCAACTGACCAAAAGAAACGTCATTCGAGCACACATTAGCCCTAGCCAAAACGTTGCCTAACGTTTTGTGTTATTCGCAGTAGATGTAATTTTTTCGATGTTTTTTATCTCGCCTTATATCGAATTGTATACATTTAAGAGACCGCCTATCCTAGCCCGAGATTTTTGCGGTCCCCTCTTTCAATCCACTTCTATCCTACGTCTTTATGACGCGGGACTTTTTCCTGAAGACGGAGTGATTTTACAGCCTTCTCCCACCTGTTAAATTGATCAGGCTAGGCCAGGACAGTGTAAACAAATTTCCTAGCCTGTATATACCGCCATGTGAGTATTTGTATGGTAAGCCGTCGTGCCTAAAAAACGGTGGTTTTTAGATATGCCGAAATTGGTCAAAAAGTATGAGTCTTCTTTTTAGGTCTGGTCAAAAGATCCTGAACTCGGATTTTTTCAGGCTGATATTCCATGTTTTTCTTTAGTATGGTGGCTCCTGTGGTGCCATAAATCATTTTTGGTGGTTTTTTTTGCCTTGTGCCCCCTGGGCTTTCGCCTCCCCCCCCACCCCGGGGGCCTATCCTAGGGGTGTGGGGTGTTCCTGGGGTCCGTCGAGGGATTTTGGGCAGGTTGAGTCAGATTGGGGGGGTCACCCCAAAATGGTACCATGCCACTTAGTTTGAGTTTTTATTTACCGAGAGTCTCCTCTCCCCCTCGACTATGTATGGGTGACGATCTAAACTTGTTTTTGGACCCCGCAGCCTCCACCGGAAGTGGGGCTCAAAATTAGGTCATTCCTTTCATCCCTGGGTTTTCTGGGCCCGGGCGGGCCAGGTTTCTCCTTTGAGTTCGGGAAGGTGGGGGACCTTTTTCCATCTCTATCCCTCGGCCCCCTCCCCCTGGTATTGCTCGGTTCCCGCGGGGAGGGGGGGTCGAAGGTCGCTGATTCCTATAACTCGTGGCGGAAGGTCGGGGCTTGACCGCCCCATACCATCCCATGATCGGGTTCACGTAGCGAGTCCACCCCTGACCCCCCCCCTCCTTGTCTCTCCTCCATCCCGGGGGGATGATGGGTAGCGTGATGCCTATAACTTGAGGCGGAAGGTCGGTGGCTTTTACCAACCCGCCCCATACCATCCCATGATCGAGTTTTACAAGGACGATATCTCTCTCCCTATCCCCCTCCCTCCTACCGAGGTCGGGACTTGGGTACGATGGTCGGACAACGGTCGAGGGTCCCCTCTCCCGTCGGTCTTACAGTGAGGAGGGGCCCCCCTTCCCATAGGTCGGGGAACTCTAAGGGCCAGCCTCACGGGATACGCGGCGATTGATAAGTTCTTTCGGGTCGGGTCTTGGTCCCAGTTTATTTTTTGGGGAGTACCCCTCGCCCCTCTCTTTTTCTCTCCCGGGTCTAATTCTTGTTATGGCCTTAATTCGATTTTACAGATAGGACCAATCAGCAACCATATGGTACTCAACCAAGTAAAAAAGCCAGTGCAAAACGCAGTTGTTTCCCTGTCTAGCAGGGACCCCCACTCCCTTTGTGCGGTGTGCAGACATGCACCCCGGGGACAACGGTTGTACCATCGTATGAAAGTGACAGACGAGCGTGGCAAAGCCTTTGAGGTATCTAGGACATATCCTCAAGGCCAAAAGGCCCACGGGTACGGCATAGAGGTTCACAGCCTGCCCTCCCCATTCAGAGGGGTGAAGTTCAACATCCACCCCGCTTCCAATAGACTACGGCCATCGGGACGCGCTCCTGAAAGAGATACTGGCCTGCGGGCCAAACGTGCCGTGAGATGGCCTTCGCATCCAAGCTAAGATGGCTTCTATTCCCCTTTCTTCTTAACCACAAGATCGGGGGAGTGGAGCCCTCTTAAATCTGAAACCTTTGAACAGGTTCGTCAGACCTCCACATTTCCGTATGGAAACCCTGAAAGCAGTTTCTCGGGGTCCTCCAAACAGGGATGTTGGGGGGGCCACGTGGATCTGAGGGAACGCATATCTCCAGTCCGCCGTTCACGAATCCTCATCTAAATGGCTCCGTTTTGCCTTAGGCGGAGTGGCTTACCATTCCGGGCCGCCCTCTCTGCCGTGTCGACCCGAGCCACCTTACCTTCACAGGTCTAATGTGGTAGCGGATTTTCCTTCAGGCGAAGGTGCAGGACAATCTTCGTCTACCTAGACGACGTCCTACTGTCTTTCACACCACGCCCAGTACTTCTCCCGGGACCTGGCCTTGGCTGCATGACGGTCGGAGACACTCTGGTGCCCCGGTCTGGCTCTAAAATAGTACCTTAAGCGTACCGAAGGGCTCCGGAAGACAAACATCTGTTCATTCTCCACCGCCCCTCCATATGGTCCGTCAGCGAAGGACACAGTTATCCGCGGGGTTTGTCCTCGACCATCCGAAGCGCACCCCGAAAACATCACGATCGGTTGGTCGGCACTCGGGTTAGGTCCCATGATGTACGTGCTCACACCTCCTCCTGGGCTTTTTACAAAGGCTCCTCAACAGGACTAATCCTGGATACTATAGGTTTGAGTTCCGCAACCACGTTCCAGAGATTTTACCTTCGAGACTTTCTGGTGCGGAGAGGGGATGGTGCTACTGCGCCACTGCGTGCCGGTAGAGTGAGCTCTATCAAAGCTTCGAGGTAAGGCTCTCTCGGGGGTATACGTGTATACGCTAGCGCTGGTAGACTACCGTCCCGTACCTTCTTTCCACCGCCATGACTACCAGTGGGATACTTGTGCAAAAGTAAGGTTCCGCTGAGGTCGCTATCGAGAGCGCGAGTGTATTTCCTCTCAGAGTGAGAGGGGTATACCTAGCGAATTTTCCCGATACCTACCCTCCGCGACGCTTCCAGACCCCCCCCCACAATGTTTTTCACCCACAGAAGGTCTCGGAGTTGTGGTTGTACACAATTTTCGTCAAGAAACAATTTGGGATAAGGACGACTCACTGCTCATGGGCGGTGAGTTGCCCGAAAAATAGTGCGCGCTATCGGTGGACTATTTTCGCGGTAGCGCAATTTTTAATGTGGGTATAGATGTTTCTGGTCGTGCCAAATGAGACATTTAGTTCAAGTAAGTTCGCGGAGGGTATGTATCGATCGCTAGTGTATCCCCCTCTTCACTTCTGAGAGGAAATACCGTATCACGGCTGCAGTAGAAACATGCCGTGCACAAATTTTGATAGGTAGAATATCGAAAATTAAGAGCTGCATGGTTCCCAGGTTGCACGCCCCGAGTAGTCAATTACTAGCTGCATGACTCAATAATGTATATTAAGGCATTATGTTTTCAACCAGTGAGCATTTCTATATCTTAATATTATTATTTGCTTTCTTCACATGCTTTTATGCCGATGTTAAAGTTTGTCAATATGTCAAGGTTTTTGTGAAGAATATCACCTTGAGCCACGAAGAACTTATTAACCCGACAACCTCAACAATATATTTATAACGGAGTCTATGTTTGCCGCCGTGCACCGCTACTCCATTGCGCTCCAACACCGTCAAATAATTCCGGAACACCACCCACAAATCGGAGCACTACTTGTTTATTACACTTACACCATGTATAATACATGTGGTGTGACCTATTCCAACCAATTACTGATCGGGGTCTCAATTTCCTTCAAGTGGAAACCAGAACATAGCAATTGCTCTTGTGGCACGAGGTTCTGATATCCCCTGTGAAGTGGATGAACAACACGGAAGATCGAGACTAGCAAACTGTTAATGGAACAATGTCATGGATGGGAATATTTTGTGCAAGTGTAATTTTAAACCTTGTTGCATTCCCACTGTCAACAGGCATAAAAAAGACGATGTCAGTAAACTAAACCCACTGACATTTTCGCTAATATGGACTTCGATTTATTGCAACACAATTGTACTACGGTCTTAGGAAATTATTTATCGACGAATTGATTAATTTGAGGATTGGCCCCAGGGCGAATCGGTTTGACCTTTGGTTTTGGTATTAGCAGATACAAATGACAAACCAAGGTAATTATATTAAGCAGTAGCACGACGCTTTTAGTATGATCTAACAATGTTGTAAAAGATTCGTTGTTGTTGAGATGAGTTTAAGTGTGTAGTTATGATAGTAATTACAGGTGACATGCAGGATAACGCATGTTCTGAATCGGAATGCCATACTTGTTTGAAATCTATATAACCATTGTTCAATAAGTTTAAAGAAAATCAATCGGATGCCAATACAGGCCCACTCACGGACAGGGGAGAGCGTTGCTTATAAACAAGGTATTGAATGGAAAAGAAAAAAACGAAAGTAGGCCTGCAGCGATGGTTCTTACGGTCGTATTTGGTTGCCATCTTCGGCAATGAGGAAGACGATCATTAACCTATCATGCACAGCAAATGGTAGCCAACTCAAAGAGGTCAAGTGGACTTCAGTATATAGGGGTCTTATGTTGCCGCCAGCAAGAAAGACTTCCGTCACGCAAAGGACAAGCTGGGAAGCTGCAATAATAAACTACACCACTTATGGCAATCTGGTATCTCCAATTCAACCAAGTTGAAATTTTCCTTTAGAGCCTGTGTAGAGAGATCCTGTTATATGGATCTGCGACATGGACCATGAAGAAAAAGAGCTTAAAAAACCCGGATAGACTGGATGGCACCTACACCAAAGCTTCTTATGCGGTACAAAACATACCTGGCGCGAGCACAAGGACCAAAGCACAGAATATGGAGATACCCCTCCAATTTCATCTTCTGTTGCCCAAACCGTCACGATTTGCCGGTCACGGCTCGTGCGAATGACCAAGTAGTCTCAGACGGCACATGTTGGACGTTAACATGCCAAAAACAGGGGTCGTCGCACACTTTAATACATTGATGTGATTGTCGAGACATCCAGAAGGATCCACTGACATCCCCAACCTAATGACAAAAGGGACATTTTGGCCGCTACAGGGGAACAGCATCTCGGCTGCGGCCGTTAGATAGATAGATTGGTAGTTTACGAATGGTAAACTTCAAGTTACTTGCATGGGAATTGAGCATCCTTGAAGTCAACCTACTTAAATGCCACTTACAGACAAAAATACCGCCATATATAGAGTTATGATACAGTTTTTTACCCTCAAATTATTACTTTTGGGCTTTGAATTGAAAAGGTATGCATTAATTATTAGTAGCACCATTTCTTGATAATTGAGTTGTTTTAAATTTTATTAAAGGTGCAACGAGAGATTTCACATAATAGGTGTCCCTAAAAAATTGAAAATTCTGATTTTTGCACCAATGTAAGCTTTTTATCAAAAATGTCCACATTTGAAATGATTAGCTGAAAAGTATTTCTTTGGTACAAAAATTGTGAAATTTCTAATTCCTATAGGAGCAAATACGAAATTCATCCTCATGTTTTTTATATTGCAATTAAGCAAATGAAAATCGCGTTTGTTTTCACTTTCAAGGCATTTCTGTAAGCAAAGACAAGGTAAAAATCTATTGGGGTCTTATCGTACGAAATGAACTACAGATGACCATATATTGGGAGCCCGAAATCTCTTGTTGCAGCTTTACTCTGGCATTTAGATTTACATATCTTGCTTTTTGTTTGTTTCAGTGAAAGTCCCCACAGAGTATATCAAACTTTTGACCAAAATGTTGCCTAAACAGTCAAGCGTGGTAGGAGGCGGTCAGATAAGTGGTTGAAATACCTCCAACAGAGCTGAGTCCTTTTTACGTCATCTGTCTAATAACCAACCGCGGCCCAGACGCACTGCCGTGGCAACAAAAACGTGGCACCGGTCGGAAAATGTTTCTCGTTGCAGCTCGGCCGTCAACAACTATTTTTGTGTCGCGCAAATGACTCTCATTTGCACCTCATTGCATCTGGGCCTCTTACCGGAAAATGACGTAATGTTCCTCGTTGCATCTGGGCCGTCTTTACGGAAAAAAATGACGCGATGTCCTAGTTAAATCTGGGCCGTCTTCCGGAAAAAATGACGCATGTGCCTCGTTGCAACTGGGACGTCATTCGGGAAAATGATGCGATGCTTTTCCACGGCATTTCGGACGGTTTTGCCCGCAGAAGGCGCAATGCTGTTATCAGGTGCGGTGACACTGTGTACAAATGCCCAAGGACATTTCGATATCGATGGTGATAGCGACACCATTTCGATAAGCTACTTAATTATGCATAAATAAAAGCATTATGACGTTAAACCGTGAGCCAGACTCGTAGCGTAATAGGACACGCACTACTATGATGTAGCGTAATTGCGCCACTCACGACTGGCGAACTATAAGCTATTTTATTGCCGTCAGTGGTGGCAGTACGCATCCATTATTTATTTATTTATTTAGGAATCCATGTCTCATTGCTTAGTACGCGATTGTTACCGTTGACAATCTGGGACGTCTTTCCGGGAAAGCGCGATGTTCCTCGTTGCATCTGGGCCGTCTTCCGGGGCAAAAAATGACGCGATGTTCCTCGTTGCATCTGGGCCGTCTTCCGGGAAAATTATGCGATGCTTCGTCGCATGTGGGCCGTTAACGACTTTACGCTAATTACTCCTGTATAAAAATGGCCGAGATGCAATGCAAATCGCAAATTTGGTTTCTAGTGCATCTGGGCCCTTTTAAAAATAAAAATAGATTGCCACTCGTTGCATTTGGGCCGTTGGTCGGCAAAACGACCCTGTCCGGGTTAGGTTAATAAATTACCATTGTGGACCCCAGGTTTTTTGCATATTTGGAATGCTTTACCAATGTATAGATCACACTATGAAGTGAATAAGCCTAATACGGTTCTTTATGAATAAGATGATGGTTTAGTATTTTCTATCGTGCACGGACAGGAAATCCAAAGGGGTTTTCTATGGGGACAATTACGATAGCAGACCAAGTTCAAAACAAGGTCTGCGGTTTTCTTTTGTACTTGTTTGTTCAATAAACCTTCCAAATGTTCTAGGTAGTTGGTCTACAACCGATTTAGTGCATTTAGAGAAATGTGTATCCTAAAAAAATTTACTTAAAAAAATTAAAAAAATTAAAAAATATTTTTAAATATCTTTGTGTATTCATTAAACATAGTCAACTAGAAACTAAGAGAGTACAACCCTAAAATGCCCAATTCTAAAGTCTTGAGAAGAATCAGATTTTGTTTTGATAGTAAACAGTTAAGTGTAGTATAGCAGTGATATAGTATACTTTGTATAACAAAATTTCCAGATCCAGAATTTATAAGATGTGATTTTCAATATGACGGACATTGATTTGAGCTTAGCTATCTTACACAGATAGTATATGTACAAGCATTGTGTATATGCCAAAAAAACATTGATGTTTAAAATTAGGGAAATCTCCGAGTTGGCCTTTAAGGTTAGGCAAAAGGCCATTTCCAACAGAATATAAATTCATTAGTTTGCTCTCAAAGGATAGAATAGGCCCCGTGAGAGGGAACATGTTATGCTTAGGCGACGAAAATAAAAAAACCTGTTTTACGGCCCGACCCCCCGACCCTATTTTTCCGTTATGCAAATTTTTTTTTTAGTTTTTCCAAAAAATCATGTAAATCAGCCTGTTTTAGCCCAAAATTTATCAATTTTGGTAATTTTTTTTAGAAAATTTGTTTGTAAAAATTTCAAGATTTTTTCTCGTGATTTTTCGATTTTGGCTATTTTAGGCCCAAACCAGAAACAAAAGGAAAAAAATTGCCCCGACCCCGACCGACCTACTCTTAAGGTACGCTCGCCCGTAAAACAGGGGTTTTCTTTTTCGTCGCTTTAGTATGTTTTACACACAAAAATAGCATACTACAGTATGCTGAAGTCCTACTCTAGCTTTGTTTTACACAGCTGTTTGACCCGGTGCAAAGGTCTCTTTTATTTTTAGAGCATTTTAAGCAATGCGTATCGCAAATTTTGACAACTGTTATAAGTAGGGACATGCAAGAGCTATTATCTCTGAAAAATTCCGCTTTTGAGAGATCCATTGGGGGAATCTTGCCTATAGGCATACAAAGCTCATGGTTTGTATGTTTATAGTGCCCTCTATATACCTATTCCCCAATGAAAAAATCATTATTTTGCCGCAATGAAATTTTATGAAATTTGCACAGGCCAATGAGGTCAGGGGAAGAAGTAATTCCAAAATAGTATTCAAAAGTGTGTCGCCGTAGCTCGTCTTAATTGTTGTATTCTCGTTTTATTCTATTAAATGACTTTCAAACGGCTGTGATTATGAATCAAAATACCCTGAATTGATTGTAAGCCTTATTGGTTTGCAGTCATTCATAATTTTTCATCGCCAAAATATGTTCCAACATTTGTTGGACCGAACCCATTGTTAAAAGTCCACAAAAAACAATCAGTTATTGTTGATCTTTAACTGCTTATCTCACATTTATTCCATGCCTGTGATGTGGTTGAAGATGTGGCTATCGCCCACGGTTACAATAACATTCATAGAACGCATTCCTCAGACCAACACAATAGCTAATCAATTCCCGATCAACAAGTTGACAGATCTAATTCGACAGAGATATCAGCAGCTGGGTTCACAGAGGTTTTGACTTTTGCATTGGTGAGTATGAAATAAAAAGGAAACAGATGTCATGGCATTTTAGTTGTCTATTTCTGTTTCATCATTATAGACATACGAAATGATCCAATAGTGCATTTTTTGTGATAAAAAGGCCTGGAGACACCCCTATTGCCACATTAAAAAATTTCGATGCGCCCATGCCTAGTAAAAAAACATAGCGGGCCCATGCTAGAATGGTACGCCAATACACATGACTCCAATGGCATCCAAAATCCTTTGCTCTTTTGTGTCTCAGTTGGGGCACCATGTGAAAATTTTTAATGGGATAATAAAATAATATTTTCCCCTTATCGCCGCTTATTGCGATTTGTTTAGTATATAATATATGATAAACAATTACCTCTATACGGGGTCGTCGGAGTTTTGGATGACGATGTGTTGGTGCAGTTTGAGATGTTTTCTTTAGACGGAATCCGGAAGTTTGCTAGGAGGTGGAATCGGTTAAAGCTTGTTTAACATAAGTATCAGCTATATATTATGTATTATCATTCACCATGTTGCCCGCGAAGCCTCCGCCATTGTTTAGAGGTGCTCGTACTCGGGTTGTTAAGTGGGCTCTTCCTTAGCAGAAAAAAAAACCAGGTTTAGCTCCCCCCTATGTAAGTCCACACCTTGACCGCCAGTGCATGTTGGGGATATGTCCCTGTCTCGTGTCTGCTTTCCCTGCATTTATTTATATGTAATTTATTTTCTTCGCCCGTGTCTATAGCCTCGCGGTGAAACCATTGTCATTTGTGTTATCAACAGCGTACGTACCAGCTCGTGCCGATGAACCTCAAATTTTTCTCAAATTTTTTTTTTTTGGGGTGCCATGTGGCTTCTGTCGTCAGTCTTGTCTCCTTGGGCCTTCTTCTCTTCCCTTTTGGAACTCCCGATTTTCGGTGCGGGTCATCATAATCGTATCTAACACCGTTACAAGTATGTTTACTTTTGATGTTTGCAGAATGAAGGAACCGCTTCGAAGAGGTTCTGGATGTAAAGCGTTCCTTCAAGGACAAGACAAGAATCCTCAGGAACTATGTGTGAAGTGCGAAAGCTGTTCATGAGAGAAGACCCTTGTAATATACACAAAGGGTACAGAATTGGAGATCCAGAAATTTTGAGGAAATGGGACGTGTAATGGAAGAAAGTTAAAGAGACAGAAGGCCAAGGCTAAGACATCTCCATCTCCGTTCAGGGCATTTCCCTCCGGGTCGTTCAACTGTGAAGGCTTCTACCTACTTACCACTTCAACTAGAAACTATTTCAAGAACAGTCAAGTTCTACCTTGATCTAGCTTCCAGACGTTATTATTTACGGTTGCTACAGCGGCTATTAGACAGTTTATAGGGCAAGTCGTCCAGCCACCTCGCAGTTGTGATGATAGGGCATTGCTTATGTAAATCTGAGGGGATTAAGTGATTACTTACGACTGGTTGGTTCTATTCCACTCCTTCCATTCATGGTGAATTGGAGGCAAGATTAGCAACGGTTGATTAGGCCCGCGGTTGCCGTCTCTATGGTCAAAAGAAATTCCAGCCGTGGGCCATTTTGATGGAAAATACACTCAAGTGATCTACCGGCGTCTCGGTCTCACCAGCCCATAGAAATTCTGCCTCAGTCAAGTGATTTAATTCACAAGAACTTGAGAAGTCAGTCTGGCTTTTTTATCTTTGGGTGTGTAAACTTTATTAAACAACCTCAGTCCACCGGGGTCCGTAGTGTTGCAGTTGAATAAGAACTGAGGGCGACTCCCGTGGCGGCAGTATATGAACCCCGCGTCCTTTGTTAGACTTATGATGAGGATTATGGGTATGGAATACGGTACCGGTGGTTCGTAAGTCTGGTGGCTTTTCTGGCGGCTGGGTGCCCGTATTGTGATGATGTTATAGAAGTAATTAATGGAGTATGATGATAATTTAAATCAGCTATATACCTTCTTGATTGGCCGTGTGTATTCGTGCCGTGGCTATGACTCATTATGTTGCGGCCATGGGGCCAACATGTTACCGATAGTATTACCGAGTTTATGTCAGAGGAACACGGAGACTTTTTGTACTGGTGAGGGCGAGTAGATGTTCTTTTCAATGAAAGACAGAGTTTCCCCTCTTGGCTTCGAAGGAAGTTGTGTTGTTCATGCAGGGTGTATATTACGATAAGGGGAACTTTAATTTTCTGCACTTCCTCCCAAGACTACAGTTGTTTTCCGGTCAGGCAAGGCCGTCCACCTAGTTAACCTTCGGGCCGTCTTCGTAGTTCTCCGGGTGTGAGTACTTCAACCGTTCCTCCGCCGATTCAACCGTCGGGTCGCCATCATAGTTCTTCGAATCAAATTATTACTACCACTTCCATCGGGCCAAAACGCGGGTCGTCAACTTCTCTGCAGCGGCTTGTCACCGTATCCTTCGTTCAAGTCAATCGACTAGCCGTCGTCGTGGATCCAGGAAAGAGTTTGCTCCACTGTATATCATCTGGTACTATGAAGGATAAGGATCGATTCGACTGTTTTCTAGTCATCGCTCCCTTTCCAGGGGTCGCAGTCCCCTACGCAAAAGTCTTCCAGCGATAGTCTCCGTAGACGACAATCTACTGAGAGAAGTGTGAATTTAGACCATGTGTATAGAAGTCTTCTCAGAGACGCCGTTCCAGTCATCGCTGCAGACGTTCTCCGGACAGGGATAGCATCTAAGGTTTAGAATACTTTTCCTCTATGCCTACAAAGTTCCACACAGTTAGTAGAAGAGTCATTAAATTCTCCAGCATGACTATCGAAGATATAGAGGCTCTCCTTCAGGTAGTTCTTCCACGTATAGGACTAGTTCTATGATCGGAAGGATTCTTCTGGCTCAAGACATAGTGAGATTTATCATAGGACTATTAGACCAAGTTCTGATCATGTTAGAGAAGAAAGCAGTGGTGCTTCTCCTCAGCGTTTTTAAATTAGAAAGAACGTTCCTCTGTATAGATGAACAGTGCCTATTATTATGATTCCTCCAATTAAAGATCTAATTGAACGATGTCCGTCATTATTATGTATCAAGACCTAAAGAGGATGATTTCTTCAAGTCTAGAGTTAAGAAAATCTTTAACCTGTGTGAATAAGGGAATCCGTTTCACACCATGGTGTACTTGAATCCCTGAAGTTGTTACGTCTGATTATGTTGATGGGGATCTTCCTGCTCATGACTCTTTCAAGTGACTCATCGTAAAAAAGAACCTTCCTTCCATGTCAGCTCCTAGTGATACAGTCCAGTTAAGATCATTAAGGCTCCTCAACCACTACCGGCTGATGCTACTCCGCTCATTGCACATTCTAGTCAAGGCACTTCCCGTCTAGAGCGCACTGGTGATAGATTGGGTAGAGGCTCTGATTTGATTGGGGATACGAAATTGATAGAGATTTTCCCAGATTTATGGAGCTCCTTATTCCGATGTTGATTCTTTCCTGACGGAAGATTTGGAAGACCTGACAGTACCTGTCTCCCAATGTTGCTGCGCGGCCCCTTTTGTCGGCCGTTTTGGTTCATCGAAGTTTGAAATGTGATTCTGCTATTTCTCAAGATTCTAGTCTTCAGACCTTGGTCTAGTGCTAAAGCATTGAAGAAGAGCTGGTGAAACCTATTTTTGTTTTTCCCCCCCCCCATTCAGTTACCAGCCGGATTTAGGGACCAGACTTTTGATAAGGTTCAGAAGTCTCTTTGGACTGACTATCAGAAGAAGACTCCCCTTCTCAGAGGGATTTCTTGAGTCTTTCCCCACATGTCAGGAAGATAAAGAATTCTCAGTTCCTTTGGTTACCACATACATGGCTGGCTAGATGAAGTTGATGAGAAACCTTAGGCAAGTCAAGACCAAGCCCACCAGCCGGTGTCGAAGGCGATTCTTCTAGCACTTAAGGAACCTGTCCATAGAGTGATTATTGGGAAATGAGGGCAAGAGGTTGATCTTCGACTTTTGAATGGTAACAGTATTGCCCGTAATTTGTATGTGAAACTTCGATGTAGCCTTGTTGTCTCTTAGCACCCTTATGAATGCTTTATTGGAGCCTAATGTAGAGTGTCTAGTGAAGCCATTGAGAGATGCCTTTTATACTGTGAGAGATCTTCATCCCGTTTCTACTGAGCTTTTTACAAAGATTGCCGCCAATATGGCTATGAGAAGGACAGAATTGCTGTTGACGCTTGGAATTTTACAGCAAGCCAGTTTCCCCTGGAATGCTCCTAGAGGGGTAAAGATTTTCTTTTTTGGGAAGACAGTGGTCTAGCTTAGCCAGGAAGAAAGGAATGAGTTTGCTGCTGAATCAAGTTTGCCAAAGGTCTACAAGACCGAGGTTCCCAGATTAGACCGTATAGATACAGACCTTACGATTTTGGCTTTCGCAGAAGGGACTTCCGCACCTAGTTATTCTCCTGCCTACAGAAGGAACAGAGGTCCTTTCGGGAAGTCGGGCTACGGGACTCTAAGGACAGCAAATCCATCTATAGAGGCTCTAGACAGTACAGAAGTTATTCTTCCTACTCCAGACGTAGATGCGCCAGATGTGGCGCGAGCAGGAGAAGAAGATACAATGGACTCCTATCTACCTATGATGCCAGTGGAGGGGCGGTCAAACGTTATTCCTCCCGGCCGTTGGCAGTCGATAACCTCAGATCTATGGGTTCTTCAAACAAAAACTTAGAAGGATTTACCTTGGCCGTTTACCGCTCGTCGCCGATGAAATGAAAGTCAGTTTTTGCTCAACGCCTAGCCAAAAATAGACATTAAAGGCTATGATTTTGAAAAACGGGAAGTGAAGGGAATTGTTAGGACAATGCTTATTTTTCCAAATAAGAAGTATATGGAAGGATTCTGTTCGTTTTTCTTCCTACCATCGAAGAAAAACAGGAGAACTCAGACCGATCATAAATCTACGCCCTCTGAACAGATATAATTCGTCCGAGCTTTTCAGATGGTAACTCTCTCAGCTGTCATCAAAGAGTGAAGAAGGGCTGGTTTGGGGACATTGGGATTAAAAGACGCCTACCTTCCTGTTCCAGTTTTTCCTCATCAAAGATGGCTTCGCTTTAGAAACCAGTCTTACCAATTTTGAGTTCTGCCATTCGGACTTTCTACTTGCTCCCTTTACCTTTGCAAGACTAGTGAAGACAGTGGCAGAAAATTCTGAGGAGGGGTATCCAAATATTTTGTCGATCTCGATGATTGGTTGTTATACTTCAAGCTCATCAAGTTGTAATTCCAGTTTTACTTTGGTTATGGAAGCATGTGAATGAAAGAGCTGGGTTTCATGATAAACCTAAGGAAAATTTTAATCTCATCCCAGTCAGAAGCCAGAGTTTTTAGGAGCAATTCTGGATTTGAGAAAACCAAGTTTTTCCTGACAGAGAGCGAATCACGAAAACTGTGAGATAGTATCTTCTCATTCTGAAGATGAGTTTATCTCCTGCTCATCTGTTGCTCCCTTGTAGGAATCCCTGGCAGCTTAGTAAGACATTCTAACTTGAAGTTCGTTAAAGCCCAAAGATCGTTGTAGCACCACGATTGGTTATGCAAACATAAGAATTCTTATGGTGGGAAAGAGGTTCCATGAGATACCTCATCGGAGGGTATTACCACGACGGATGCTTCGAGGATAAGCTGGGAAGCATGCCATGGGAATGATCCCACCACAAAATACAGGGAGTTTGGTCGAAGATAATAGGAATCTCCATATAAAATATAATGAAGTTTGCTAGCGGTCTCTAACCGCTCTTAAGCGATTTCAAAGGATGGTTGCTGGAAGGCAGTGTGAATCAGATCAGACCAATCCATGTAGTTGCCTACATCAACACCAAGGTAGGAACAAGGAGTACCCTCATGTGCATTGCAACCATCCGCCTCCTATCTTGGTGCCAGTATCATTTAACTACCCTCAAGGCGGAAATTACCGAGAGTTTATCAACTGTCTAGGAAGACAGCTTTTTCACAGAGGAAAATCAGACCAAACTGATAAAGCTTTTATTCGGTATCAACTGTGGAGTGGCATCTCAACAGCCGGGTATTTTTTTTTTTTTTTTGGGGGGCCCAGATGATTTTTCAAAGACTTTACAGGCCCATAGTAGATCTGTTTGCAAACACAAAATTACCCAACCCACTCCCAATACTGCACGTGGCTAGCGGACGGAGAAAGCCTTGGTGAGAGACTGCTTTGCAATAAGTTGGGAGAACCGATTGCATACGCCTTTCCACCCAGTTTAACAGTTCTGGCGAAGGTACTAACAAATTCGCACTCACGTCATTAAGATGCTGCTTGTAGCCCCATTTTGGGGGCCACGTCAGGTTGGTTTTTTACGACTGGTCGCTTGTTGGAAGACCATCAAGACGATTCCTTTAAGGCGAAATCTGTTGGGTGGACGGAAGAAACAAAAGATTGTCGCTCCAAAGGCTAAATCTCTACACTTGCCTGTGTGGGCCTCTCCTCAAGCTCGCCTTCAAACGCAAAGGTTTTTCAGACAGAAGCTGCTCCCTGCGGCAGGAGCAAGAAGAAGTCAACCTCCATTATCTCGATAGTAGCTTCGACCGCTTCAACGTCCGGTTGCAAGAAACACAAGGTTGATCGCGATCAATTCTGATTCTGCCTCTGTAGGAGACGTGCTAACTTCCTGACATCTCCTCTTCAAGAAAACCTCAACATTCCACATTAGAACTACCCTGTCTGCCATATCTCTACTATACATGATAACCCGGACATAAATAGAGAAGATAAGAGTTCTCTCGGATCTCATTAAGGGAATGCTTTTTAAACTCCTACTGTTATAAACTTGAATCACTATCAATGTGTACAGGGATTCAATTTGAACTGATAACCGCCTTTTCATACTTCACTTTATATAAAATGTTTTAAATGCATGATACATTGAAAGTTATTTTGTTTATAATGATAGTATGGTGTGTTCACATTATCCAATATCATGATATTTACATTGTTTGTAGTTCCAATTCAGGAATTTACTGTAATGTATAGGTAATTGGACTTAGAACCCGACCATAACAGCCTTCATTGCAGGATGTCATTTATCTCACACATACTCCTCGTTAACTACCACCACAAATAATTAGTTCCTTTTCTGTTTCATGCTCATCTCTCCTCCTTCATCTTTCTCTTTCTGGTATATATGCTCCAATTATTACACCAAAGCATAATGTAAGTTAATAAAATCCATACGTATAATTTTATTTTTTTACTAGGGGTAATTGCTGCTGCATTGTTATTAACTTTATTATTGATATGGTGTTACGTTTCCCGAACCAACTATTACCATTGTATGATCGTAGTGTCTATCCCATGTTATGTAGGATAATGTACATCCAAATTGTAATCCGTTTCAGGACCATTGCTTCTGCACCTTCTCACCGCATCCGCAATACTGTCCGGTACCCTGTGTATAACATGCTGCGAGCCTCTCTATTACTCCTGCGGCAATGCACTCTGAAAGATTGCATTTGAGAATATACTCCTTTGTCTTGGTTTGCTTTGCCCATGATAATTTTTCACGTATTGATTATTTTTGTCTTATTTAACAAACTGAGCTCCGTTCACTCCCTTGGCTACGTGACGGTGAAAAAGCATCCACGTTTTTCCCCTTAAATCTTAGTAATTGTATTCGGTATGTAGTGGACCCCACTTTTAGCAACCACTCCCCTTGTCTAGAGTATTAAGTAATTTCTTTTAGCATTTTTGTGTATGTTCTGGTATCGACGTGTCTCGTTCCTTTGGATGGTTGCCTTAGTATATGTGTCTGTATTTTTGTTCATGAATTTGATCTTACAAATTCACCTTCAAACCATTTGCCTTTGATAGCTCTATAAATTCTCTAAAGACCCCTTTGTGAAACTGATGTGTGACCACTCAAACATTATCCCGTGTAAAACTCAACCGAAAAGACACATAACACCCGACGAACCTAACTTAGTAATTATAACCTGTATTATTTCATTCAAACATTAGATAGCCTTAATAAACATCCAATGACATTGTAATTCATCATTTTCCATCAAATTGGACTATATGGTTTTTCTGACACCTGGGTTACCCGACATTGAGCGTGCATTAATTAATATGGTTTCGCAATGAGAATTGTTAAGGGCAGACAGGAGAGGATGGCGGGTTCATGATTCTTAACTTAACTATAATTACAGTAACCCGTCGCGACCTTCGCCTTAACTGTTCTGACTGGAATTCTCTCTTGTTGAAGTACACATAACTCCATCATAACATATGGGTTATTAATTTAAAACTTGAATATGTCAAGTTCAATGACTTTCAGTTGCAATTTGATAGAGTAGGATACAATTTCCAATGAAAAAAGAAATGTTATATAACATGGTGGATTGTAACTTGACCTGCGGACACATAAACAATGATTCTAAAGTAGAGATTGTATCAACTGGTTCTATTGCTTAGCATTGATTTTTCATCCCAGCATTGACAGGCCAACAGGATTTAGGCCTAATAAAAATAGGGTAAAATGACTGGCAACTCTCATCGGACAACATTTAACCAAGACTTGCAACCCAATCCAGTTCAGGTGGTTATTATCACAAGAACCTCTGATCATTACCCAATCTTTCTTAGAAAAAACCTAGGCCTAAAAGGGCCATCTACCCCGCTGTTCAAGAGGTCACGTCAACTCAAGCCAAATAAATCAAAGGATTTGAAAAAATGCCTCCTCTTATAGACTGGCAATCCAATTAAAGACAATCCGATCCAGACTGAAGCATACAATGATTTAACAAAAATGTACAAACTCTTCAATATTCACTGTCCTATCAAAACCAAGATTATCTCTAGACGTAACTCACCCAAAAAAACTGGGATACCAACGGCCTAATTAAAATCACTTAAAAAACAAAGGATAAATTATTACAAAAACCGATATTCTAAAACCGCACCTAATAATAAAATAAAAGATAATAACTACCGCAATTCAATTTAATATCTACTTAGACTCAGTAAAAATCATACATATAAAATTGAAATAATAAAATATACTAAACAAGTGTGGCAAATACTTAACGAACACTTGGACGCAATAAGAAATCAAAAGTTACCTGGGACTTCTTCAAAACGACCACGGGGATAAGTTAACCGATGATAAGGTTATTGCAGAGAAATTTAAACACCTTTTTTGCTAACATGGTAAATCTCTTGCCCGGATAAAATCTCTGATCCTGCCAATGATTATGCACACTTTAATCATCTTTTAATAATCCATAATAATGTTTATTTAGCCAACTTATGCTGCGAAATTGACCAAAATAACATCAAAGTGAAAAACAGCAGCAGACGCATGCAGCGCGTGGAATCAGTAAAACACTCGGTCGTAAGCAAAAATTATTCCCACCATCAATTGATGTTCCTTGCCCTATTTTATAATCATTTTCTACTGGCCTATGTCCCATCCTACTAAAAGTAGGCCTTATGTTATACCGGTCTTCAAAGCCGGTGTGTTTGATAAGCCGCTTTTACAGTAATTTACAGACCAATTCATCTACCAGCTCATCTCCAACTACTTGAAAAGATTGTTTACAGTCGTGTATTGGAATCATATCACCGTCACAAATACTCACCTCGAAACCAATTTGTTTTAGGCCTACAACGATCGCCATACATGGACAATATTAATGAGCTTTATTGCGCCATAGCAAAAATCTGACAAAAACTTTCACGACCTTGGGATTTTCTTGATCCGTAGGCATAAGCCTTTGATACCATAAACAAGATATTCTTCTCATAAACTCAATAAATATGGTATCAGTAGTGCGCTTGCCAACAGTTGGATTAAAATACCTCTCTGGAGAAAACAACGGATTTCATTCAAAACATCTAGCTGAAACTACAATGTCATATGTGGAGTTCCAACAGGGCTCTATTCTGGGCCCCCTCTGTCTTCTTATATCAATGCCTCCCATCATGCCTCCAAAATACCCCATTTTATTTTAGTGCAGACGACACAAAATATTTTCTTCTCACCATATGATCCAAAACATGGAACAATTATTAATACTGAATAAAGCAAAACTTCCAATGGTTTCAACTAAATAAGTTATCTCTCAACATTAAAAAAAACTAATTTAATTGGATCTTAAATAAGCACAGTAACAACAAAAACATACACCTAAGCTTAAAATAGCATAATAATAACTTAATTCAGCAAGTTAGACTACTAAATTTCTAGGCCTATCTTTGATTACAATTTATAGGAAATCTTACAAACACAACATGTTTCTAAAATAGGTCAAATCAATGGTATCATCGTAAGGTTAGCCGGTTCCTCCCATCGAGTCACTGAAACATTATATAATTCTCTTATTCTACCTTATTTTCTATGGGGCAATGATATGGGCAGCTCCAAACAATGTCCATTGACTCGCTTGTCTACTCAAAAAAAGAATATAAGAACATGTACTAAACTCTATATGGCTTGCTCATACTGGACCCCCTTTTTCGTCTCTTAAAACACTGAAGATTTCATGGCATCTACAAACTACAGCTTGCATCTTTTATGTCCCGATATATTCAGGATCTCTTCCCCAATGACCTCATATCTGATTACTTTTTTAACATTGACACAACCTTCTCACAATAATCTAGACATGACAAGACTTTTCATTCAGAAACGAAAAGTTTTTGCCCAGAAACACCCAAGTTTCAAGGCCCTCTATTTGAAAAACTACCTGACACCATAAAAAATTCCTTCTTTTGCGTCTTTAAAGCTAACTTAAAAAATAAACTCATCAGTTTCTACAACAATGACTCTCTCCAAATTGTATCAATTTCTGCTTTCAACTTTGGTTTTCAGTTGAAAATTCAGTCGGTTTAAGTTATTCTGTCAGTCTGTCTGGTTATTGGGCGTAGGTTAGTCGTACGTCTATATCGTTAGTTCCTGTTGTGTTGTTCCTTCGTGTGTAACGTGAACCCCACGTCATGATTGGCTGTAAAATCCAGGACATTTCCCCACACTATTGCTCATACACTATACAATTTTCTTTTATTAAAATTTCCCTTGCCAAAACTATACTTATTGTATTTCATAATTATCGAATTTTACCAGTAGAGAGTCCGGGGAAATTGTATGTTCATCCATCATTCAATAGTATTACTGTAACACTTTTTTTCACGGGCACTACAATCCACGCATGCGTTTTTAGCAGTGTCCTCATCTCAATCCACCATGGCTATAGGCATAATTAGTATTCTATATTGCATATGTGTTTTGTTATTATGCATTAATTATATTCTATATGGTATATTGAAGGTTGAGATGAAATAAATGATGATTGATTTGAAGTCACTCCATCGTGGGACTTTCCCATTGGTCCTGCAGACGCGCCAGCCGAGCCGTTTGAACGTTGAATAAAAGCCACTCTTCTCGATTTAACTAGATAGACAGCCTTCATACTGATGGATGCCATATACCAGACGATGGTTCAGGGAAATCATGCTGTGTCTTACAGAAAGAAATAAGAGATTTCGATTCCACATGTCACTCTAATTCTCGTTGGTGTTTCATGGCCAAAACACAGACCTCAATATATGCACCTCAAGACTATAGTTCATTCCAGAGCTTCCCAGAGTTACTGGTGATCGTGAAGATAAATGATGGTGTCCAGTCAGAGCTCTCAGACATTATTACCACCTTTCAGCCTTCTTAAGGAAATATATGGATCTTCAATATCTTGACCAAGTCTCATCATGCTAAAACTAAACTTACAAACCTGCAAACAAAAAGCAAAACATTTCACGCGGGGTCACTTCCATAATCTCTGATGCTTTGAAAGTGAAAGCCTCGTCACGGACAGTAACATCGCCTTTAACCTGCCTATGCTCAAGAAATTAGAAGTCAGGCAACATCTTGGCTTTTCACTTAGGACTGGGAAAATATTTGATATAATGGGAAGCAGCAGGATGGAGGGCGCCTACCACGTTTCAGAACGTTTATATGAAAGAGTCCTTACAAGTAACCAAATAGTGGCCAAAACCATCTGAGTCCGAAAGCAGCCAGAGAAGAGGAGGGATGCCATGCATCCTTATCAACATGCTAATAAGGTGAGGAGTGCCGGTTTTAACTGAGTGCTTTGATATAGATGTGATGTTAACATGTATCAGTTTTCATCTATAATATGGGCAGTACATTGGATGGCAAACAATTATTTAAGCTTCCATTAAAACTTCACATTGGCGAGAAACCCCGCAAAAACTGAGACTACCGGGTCCACTTCCTCCACCTAGGGACCAGTGTGTAGTATGCATAGTTGGAACATTTCGTAATGTATATAATGGATGAAATAGATATACTCACCAAGGTTGTGAGATATTTATTTTATCCATGTTACTTACGAATGATAACTAGTAACCCTCATCCCGGCCCTTCCCCGCAAGGGAGCCTTGGGAAGGTACAAAAATGAGAAAGGGATTTGGATGCCAGTACGTCATGGATGGGAGTACCGATGATAGCATGGGACCGCTACTAGCTATGGGGCACAAAAATTTTTTTTTTAATGTGGCGAATAGGGTTTGTCTCAAGGCTTCTTTTTGAGCACAAAAATGCACTAGTGGATCATTCGTAAGTATAACATGTATTAAAATAGAATTAATCTCACAACTGCGTGGATCGTTATCTTGATATCTTGATTATTCATGATTGTTTTCAGTAATAAGTGACATAAATACAATAGCGTGCAGAAATATGACAAAATAAAAATTCAGATTTTTCACCACTCTTTTTTGGGGGGGGGCAAGTGAAAATCTTTAACCAAATCTGATTTCCTTAGATTTCGAGAAAAACGAGCAAGGCATTACAAAAAAAATGCAAATGTTGCGGCAGAGTTGCCCATCTCTCTCTGTTAATTGGTGTTTGGGCCAGACTCCCTCATATATAAGGTGTGTGGGGGTTCGCACTCCTCCCGACACAGCGAGTCTGTTTTGAATTCGCAGCATATGCCGTTACCATTTTATAATCCTGGGTGGAGAGAGGCAAGCGAGGTTGAGTTAAAGTGCTGCCCCCAAGAAGGGCACAACAACATTGGTGACAATGGGGATAAACCCACAACCCTTATGCTTATGAGGCTGAGCTCTGATCCACTGCACCAAAGTGCCCACAAACAATCAAGCCTCAAACAAATTGATATTGTCAACAAATTAAATGACATACGATACAGGACTTTCTTGTGCTTCAGGTAGCGCTAATTGATTGTTACATTACCAGAAGGTCAAAAAGAGTTGTGATTCCTTCATTGACCGACCACTGTACAAAAGAATATTGACCCTAATTTTCACAATTCCAGAAAAGTTTCCTCCTTTTAGAATTTTCACATTTTAAATTACTCCAAAACAGCATTTTAAACAGTAAGCTTATTGAAACCTATTTTTTTAAAACAAAAAATGAAGTAATAACAATTTGATATAGCTGAAATTTATTCCTTATATTTAAATGTACCTATTAGCTATGATTTATAAACAAATAACAATTAAAAAAGGAAAAGATTTCCATTGAAATTAAAGGAATGGGGTATAATAGCTGCGTGAGATCGGTGATGCTATGGGAGTGAGACATGGTGTCTAAGCAAAAATGAGATAGGGAGTTTGATAAGGACAGGGATGGTGAGAGTGATGTTTGGGGTGAAGTTGAGATGACTGAGGACTTGATACAGATGTTGGGTTTGGAAGAAGCGGTGGTCTGCCTGGTGAAAGCCAAATGGTTACGTTGGTATGGGCATGTGTTGGAAGTATGACAAGCATGTTTTAGCAAGGGCCTTTGAGATCCAGGTGGGCAGTTCGAGGAGGGGATGACCAATTAAGGAAGACATGGAAGAAGCAGGTGGAGGAGGAGACTAGAAGGGTAGGGTTAAGGATGGGGAATGCGCTGAATCGGGCAAAGTGGAAGGAGGGGTAAGGGTGATCCAACCACTCCCGTTCACATGGACAAAAAACAGATTTAAAACTTGATATTTACTACTACTACTACTTTCAGAACCAACCGACAAGCAAACAATTTTTTTGGCCTGATAGAGGAATATAATTCAATCTGTCATTTATTTACAGTGTTCAAGAGAAGACATATCCGACAAGTTGAGACAGGATCTCAGTAGTACGAAAGCAGTGCATATATCAAACCCCAAGACTGCAGAATTCCAGGTAATGTGATTAAATTTACTATCAGCAATTTGCTAAATCAGAAAATCTAAGAAATCATCAAAAATAAGATTTTTGTATTTGATAACAAGTTGGCCTCCACAACCATGCTGTTGAGGGCCTATGTGATCATGCAGATGTGCCTCGATGCTTGCCTGCATGGATGTGGGGATTAAACATTCACTAAAGGTATTTGTTCCAATTTATGTCTCACAGCTGTTTGAAGGTCTCATTTATTATGACAAAACCAGAATAAAACAAAATATTTCAACAATGCCTCAGTTTTGACAACTGATTTAGATTAATTAGTTAACTAACTACATCCTGTGTAAATTTGACAAAATTTCATTGCGGGCAAATATGATTTTTCTTAAAAATCTAGTTTTACACGTCTTTCTATGGAGAAAGGGCATATAGAAGGCGCTATAACATACAAATTA